>JAVYIG010008539.1:0-88234 GCA_035222895.1 Strongylocentrotus droebachiensis
CACATGGAAACTTGAGGTTTAATTACCTCAAAGAAAAGTAAATGCAAGAAAGAACTCAAGTTGAGAACTACCAAAGATATTGACAGTAGACTTTCATGAAAAAAGATGGCATCCCAAGTAAACTTTGTCGATTTTGAATGACTCCAATAGAAGGCTTACCTTAAATACAGGATGCAAGAAAGGCCAAGATTGTGTCATAATACAGGGAATTTTATAAATTGTGCTTGTAAATGAGCCTTTTCTTAAGTCTGACTTGACATTGCCACTTTTTCTTTGATAGTGTACAAAATCAATCATCAATGTGAATATTAATGTCAGCAATTGTTTTGGACTGAAATAACAATCATTGTGTTACGGCTTTTGACCTCCATTCATTACTCCAGCCGAACTTAGTAGAAGAGGATTTTGACAGTATTTTTTAAAGGGCTGTTGCTCATTCATCAATTGGAGCAGAGTTATTAATGAGGTATCATTGGACAGAATATATTAGTTGCTTTTTAAGAATGAAATATAATTCAAGGTGACACAGGTTATACAGGTCATATGGGAAGCTACCGAAATTGGGTATACTTTTTTTGTGGTTTCACTGTAATATAGTCCCATTTGCTTAAAATTGCATGAAAAATAGTGAAAGCAATTTATACGTACTGATTTGCTAACACACAAATATGAGGTGATTGATAATGACTTCAAAATGTTACCAACAATATTTTTGTTGTCATGATTTACAGGGTTCAATGCTGAAGAACATTCTCCTGTTCATCTTCTCGCTCGGCGCTGTGTTTGTCACTGCTTTCCTCATCATCACCATCGCCATTGCCTGAAGGTCTGACAGGCTAGCACCACAACCAGCCTCAAAAACTATCCACAGTACTCTTTTTGTATATACTACACTGTAGTTTACACTTCTGTGGGGGGGGGGGGGGGGGTAATTACTAATTACATTTTTTTTGCAGCCAATACACATGCAAGACATTTTAAATACAGTATATTCATTTTGAGGTAGCACATAACCAGCTACTAAGTAGATTCCCAATGATATTGTATTCACTATTGTAAGCATAACTATAAAAAAGCTAGATATCCTTAAATGGAACCAATCACCTAAAAAAGATAATTTGTGTATGGCTGGTATGTATCAAATCAACCTCAAAATCTTTACCCAACATTCGATGGGCCAACAGATAAGGAGTATGATGAATTTAAAGAATAACATAACACCCAAGTCGGACTTGGGTTCCATGCAGGCCCTATTCTGTGCAAACACATACAGATAGTCTACCCATCACTTTTATGTTGATTGAGAGTGTTTACTTCAGCACTTTGAGAGGGCCTTCGGTCCTGAAAAGCGCTATATAAGAACGAGCTATTATTATTATTATTATTAACATTGGTTATTAGGTCTTGTTTAAAGTTTAGGAGTTTGTTTTGGGGTCAAAATAGTTGAATCGTAGTTAAAAATGAAACAAAACAACAACAAAAATAAAATACATAAGTTATAAAGGAAATACATGAAAACTTATTATCAAAACAAGAGATAACATAAGGAAAAACCTGGCTCTTCCAATTTTTGTTGTCGTAATATTATTCGAAATGGTCTGACAAATATAATAGTGAAAAGAATGCTTAAATATTTTATGACCTTATTTGCATAAATTACCATAAACATCCAAGCGAGTGAATTTTTCAAAAAATTGAAATTACCATAGTATTCTATTCACTTCATTTGACATGCATGCACATTTTCGCGGCGATCGGCTGTGAAACGGCCGAGATCTTAGGGGGGGGGGGGGGGTCGGGTCATATTCAACTAAGCAACTTTTAAAATCAAAAGTGGTTGCCATAACCTTGGAATTTCCCCCAAACCCATGGATAAGAAGTTGTTAAATGTTTGTCGCCAAAACGGCAGCCATTTTGAATGTACATGGTCAAGGTAACCACTTTTACTTTTGAAAGTTGTATAGTTGAATTTTCCATGTCAGAAAACACATTATTAGACACTAAACTCATTAGAATCGGACAATGTTTACTGTGTTGGTGAATTTGACCTTTCAACGTTTTTGGCCATAGCGCCCTCATTTAAGGTCTAAGGTATAGCAAAATATACATTTTGGAATACTCATGACCAGAAGAGTAATTTGATATGCATATCGACACGATTGGAATATATTTGAATTTCTACCCCTGTTTGACCTTTGTTGACCCCTGACGAAAATGCCTGGGATTTTCAAGGGGGCAGCCCAAGTCAAAATGGTTCGGTATTCATCAGGGAACACAAAAACACTTTCAAACCTTTGTTCCCAGAGATTGGTCACGGGACCTACAGGCTGGTCTCCTACTAACATACATAAGGTGCATAAAAGGTGTTTGTCTCAAACAGCACATGGAAACTTAAGGTTTAATAACCTCAGAGTATAGTAAATGCAAGAACGAACACATGATGATAACTACCAAAGATATTGACAGTAGACTTTCATGAAAAAAAATGGCAACCCAAGTAAACTTTGTCGAGTTTGAATGACTCCAAGCGAAGGCTTACATGGGGGTGTACTTTAAATACAGGTTGTAAGAAAAGCCAAGAATTGTGTCATGATACAGAGAATTTCATAAGTTATGCTTGTAAATGAGCCTTTTCTTGAGTCTGACTTGACATTGTCACTTTTTCTTTGATAGTGTACAAAATCAATCATCAATGTGAATATTAATATCAGCAATTGTTTTTGGACTGAAATAACAATCATTGTGTAAGGGCTTTTGAACCACATTCATTGTTCCAGCCAAAACTTAGTAGAATAGGATTTTGACAATATTTTGAAACATGTTGATTCTGACAATGTATTTGGATTAGGTGGTCATTTCAAAATGTGACATAATCAACTTACTATTGTAATGTGCCTTCTATATTACCGGTATATATGTATGCCTTCTTTTAAATTTTGTTCACTTTCATAAAAAATGTCAGTCATCTTTCTTAAATGTGTATACTTCATTTTCTTTCTAAGGCATATTTTGATAATGTGCCAATTCATACATGAAAATGAAAAAGGTCTACAATATTTATGTTCTATGTACATGTATGAATTACTATACCCATAACATCTTTCAAACAGAAGAGCACCATCAGGGGATAATTTAGGATATAATGCTCCAACTGATTAATGTGCACAAGGGGCAAAAGAAAAGTAAGAACATGAAAACACCTAAAAATGAAAGGTACATGTATTAAAAAGACGATCTACTGGAGAGCAGATTTAGTGCGCAGAGAGGGCATTTTAACCTGAATTATTGCAAATATATTGTGGCAATCTACAGTGCAATTCTGCCTTTTATTTTCATTTACATGTATGAAGTAGGAGTTGTCAGTCCTATAAATTTCTGTGAACTTTGAAGTATTCATAGTAATTTGAACCATAACAATAAGATCTTTGTGTTATCAAATCAGGCTGCACAGCAAAACTCTAAATTGTGAACCTCCTAAATTACATAATTTGCAAGAGATAGAATTGAAGCACATAAAGTGCCTCTTGTGAGTAATATTGGGCATTTGATTTCTCAAAAAACATATGAAGGTGTACCACCTTTACAAATCAATGACAGTATATTACAATATCATGTCTACGTGCATGTACGTACAGTAAATAAGGTATGTTGTCTTGTTCATGACATTGATTTTTATGTGAATTTTGAATGTTGATACTCTATAATATATTTGACACTTTCAAACTGGGAATATTTGACATGTTTCTGAATATGGAAGGATGAGATAAGAAATGATCAACTTAGTCAGCAAGTCAGAAAATACATGCAACATAAACTGAAAACCTACATCTCATATGATGTTTTGACAAATATTCATCAATTATGCAAAGATACTAGAAAAACTGTAAATAATTTCCATCTCTTTGCATCTCCTTACTATCATAAGCTTAGCAGTTGGCAAAAAAAAAATTATTTTGCAGAAAATTCTTAATATGTAGTCCTAAAGATCTTTCTTAGTTATTGAATCATGTGATTAATTTGCATTGTTGATATTGAAATGCCTATATTAAGTGCTTTGGTAGTGCACTTTTCACTTTTTTTTTTTTTATGCATATTTAGTTGAATGTACATTGTAGATCATATGTTAGGAGCTAGAAGGGTGTGGAGTTTAAAGGTACTATGTCCCTTTTGCAGCCAACCTCAAATGCTGTTGAACTTTGCAGGAATTATGAATATGTCATGTATGTCCTATCTGTGAAATTTAAACGTTAGCAGTGTCCTCATATTCAAATTATGCAAGGAAACCCGTTTACTTGCTAGACTTCACTGTCAGACACTATTGAGTGACTGACTGGCTTTTTTTCTTCTTTGGTAATAACATACATGAAAAGAGTTGTAAAGGGTACATGAGCATTTGTCTACATCAATAACCCACTTCTTGTGATGGCCAAGATTAAACTGATTGAATCTTTGCGCAGCATGAAACGTATGACCATTCGGTACAATTGTCTGAAAATCAAGACTATTACTTTTGGGCTCTATAGCCCTAAAGTCGATTTGACAACTAATAGTCGTTATTTTCCCACTTGAAGACATTTTCAAGCCCCATCTTTTTTAGGAAAGTTCTAAATTCGTATTATCTTTCAAATGCAGTTGGAATTTAACTTTTTCATTTTTGGGGCCTGCAAATGGGACATAGTACCTTTAATGTGTCAAATTATATGACTTTGAAATGCCTTCTGACTGTAGACAATATTCAGTTGAATGTGTTAGAATATCATAGTGTACATGGGTAGTGCATTTTAAGTCTTTGAGCCAAGGTAAACTCCTAAAGGGAAAATGTACAAGTATAATAGTGCCAAATGAATGGATATATAATCTTTAATTAATTGAAATAATGATATATTTTCAATTATGTGATGTTATTTTATATATAGTTATAGTTTTATTAATATGTATCAGAAGTAGGTTGAATATTGTAGAAAACTATGAAAAGAGTACTGCCAGGATAATCACATTATTTATATTTGTGATTTAGTATTTACAGATTTATGTACAATTCTTTCATGTTTGTCTCTGTAAGTTTATACAAGTTTCTATATTATTTGATGTGTTTGCTACATTTTGCAATTATAATTTTGTTTTTCAAATATCTCACACCCCATCATAATGGTAAAGATAACTGCACAAATGGTTGATTAAGTATAATCTATCATATAGGCATTTTGGGGACTTAACAAAGAAGGGTGTTTTTATCTTTAAGTCTCTGTAAAGGCTTTACCACAGACAGTGTTGTAAAGCACAGCAGTTTGAAAGGTATACTGCACTTCATATTGCATAACGCACCGTATACGTGATAACGTGTCCGACCTTGGATGTACGTACGCGCAGCTACTTTTATCATTCCCACTTGGTGTTCATTTACTCAGAAACTGTGGCATACAGTCGTATGTGAACAAGTCTTAAGGATGCCTTCTTTCAATATTTAGAACTGCCTCAAGATGCAATGAAATTAAGTGAAAAGCACAAAAAGCACAAAAAACATTTTTGAAACATGAAATTTGGATATGCAATGTACTATACACACAAACAAACAAAATGAATGTATATGTTGTATATGAAAACGATAGCATGTAGCAAATACAGTAGTCATTGAAGGCCTCTCTTCTCTCTCACTCTCATTTTTTGAAAAATGTGAACTTATGACATGCCTTCCTTCATCCAGCATATGGATTGTTCTCACTGATTTTGTTTCATTTTTACACAGTGGTCCCATTGTTGTGCACAGCCTCTGTGGCAGTAATGAATGATGTAGTTCAGTGCATCAGCTGCTGGACGCCAGTGGGACAGAGTTGGCTATGTATGGCAGTGAGAACAAGGCAATTAGCCCTCGTGGAGCTATTAAGCTTCCATACAAATCTCAGTATTTCATGGTAGTGAAATCTTTACAACTTGTTTTTGTAAAAGGATGCATAACCTAAGTCTGAGTTATTGATCATTTCTCCATCATATACAAAAGATGAATTGAAAGTGATGATGAATTGAACAAAACCGAAAATTATACCATACATACAGTCTACACCGGCCTGTACATGTATTGATGTTTGCTATTTCTTTTAATTTGAAAAGTGAGAGAGAATTTCTTAAAATACAAATGCAGAGATACTACTTGTGAAGAAAAAAAGAAAACAAATTATGTTAATTTTTATTCAACAGAAGTGAAGTAATCCCTTTAGTCATTTTAATGCCCAAACGATTTATCAAATCACCCTCAAGAAATTTACTATGGAAGAGGGGCAGTTTCAACCTTTGTACCAAATTGAATATGCACTTTTTATACACTGGTAATTCACAACTCTCCAGCAAAACTATGGAATGAAGCAATTCTCCTGTCCATTTCATATGAACTTGGGCCCATATTCATAAAATCTTACTAAGCCTAATTGTGCACTATAAGTTGACAACTAGCTTGATAAGGTTATATGAATACGGGGGCCAAGTAAATTGAACAGAACATGCAATTATAAAGAGAGAGAGAAGAGTTTGTGCCTTTTCAAAATTATGTTTCTTTTGAACTTAGTTGATAGATGTACTGCCTATTTAGATAATTCACAGATAAAATGTTTAAAATGTATTTGATCAAACAGGGTAATTATTTGTGTATTTTATGATTGTTAGTAAAGATACTTCTATTTTATATGTAGTGAAACATAAGATGAGTTGATGAAAACCTTCCAAAAGTTCATTGTACAATCGTTCTGAGCAGTGTTGCATGGCCATTGGCCAAAGCAATGATCTGTAGAAGGTGACTAGTCATTACACATGCACTTATGGTAATCGTACAAGTTTATCCATTACAGTTAATATATTTTTGTAGAAATAAGTACATGAATGTAATAGTAAACAATAAAGACAAACAGTAGAGTGCCAAAAAACATGTATCCTTTTGCTCGTCTTCATTTGCTCGTCTACTTGTCTACCAAGTCAAGTTCATATTAAAGTTTAGTGTCAGATTGACCTTACTTGGTTCATCTCGTGATTATGTAAGGCTCATGCAAGAAATGATAATATATATTCTCCTCAAACATATTTTTCTTTAACATTTTTGCGCAGCCTGAGCTTTCATTACTTTATAGCGCATTAAGTCTCACACATCAATTGATGCCAAATTTATACAATTTCAACCATCAGTTACTGTGCATCGTCAAATATCGCTGCACTGTACATGGCGCAACAGTCATTTCCCATGTTCATATAATGTACAATGCCGGTACAATGTTAACAAGGCAGAATTGTCATTCATGAATTCTGAATTAATAGCAATAAGTCATAATCATTACAGGTATTGATATGAATAGGGCTTAGTCGTGATTAGATGCTATATCCACATTACGATCATCACTGGTGGGAGGGAGGCACATCCAGCTGTGAGATTACCAAAATGGTCTGGCACTTTTAAGGCTCTTTCAGATATGAATAGCAACTGTGCGCAAGAAAGTTCATATGCGCATTCACTGAGCTCTGTGTATTTTAAGATGCAGAAATGTGAAGCCTATAACACTTCCCTTACAAAAAAGTTGTATAGAATTCTATAGAACGCTTTATAGAGTTCTATAGAACTCTATAGAACTCTATAACATTCCAGATTCTCTATAGAACTTTTAAAAATTCTCTATAGAAAGCGGTTTCCTCTATAGAATTCTATAGAATAAGTTTTCTATAGATTTAAATTTCTATAGAAAAGTTAATTCTCTATAGAATTTTTAAGGTTGTCTATAGAAATCAGTTTCCTCTATAGAATTCTATAGAATAAGTTTTCTATAGATTTAAATTTCTATAGAAAAGTTAATTCTCTATAGAATATTTTAGGTTGTCTATAGAAATCAGTTTCCTCTATAGAATTCTATAGAATAAGTTTTCTATAGATTGAAATTTCTATAGAAAAGTTAATTCTCTATAGAATTGTTAAGGTTGTCTATAGAAATGAGTTTTCTCTATAGAATTCTATAGAATAAGTTTTCTATAGATTTAAATTTCTATAGAAAATTTAATATAAAAAATGGCGTCCCCACTTCTCTATAGGATTTTTAAGGATGTCTATAGAAATCAGTTTTCTCTATAGAATTCTATAGAATAAGTTTCCTATAGATCTAAATTTCTATAGAATTCTATAGAATTTTTTTTCTATATGAAGATATGTATCTCATGCATATTCATGATAATTTGCATGTTTTCACAGAAAATGTAATTATCATGATCTGTCAAGCAAATGTGACAATTAACATCAATTTTGTGATTTATATTTTCTTAGACAATTATTGACAAATATAATATATATGTACGATTTTTTTAAACATGTAACTTAAGACTTAAAATAGATATATTAATATATGTAATTTACTAACCAGTAAAAACATGTATAATTTTGTATATGTATGTAAGATCTCCGCACTACTTAATTAACAATATATACTCAACTGTATTTTGCTTCAAATGATCATTGTGATGGAGCAATTGCAGGAGTCTATATAAATATGGTTTAGTCGGTGGCCAGATGTCATGCAATGTTGATTATTAATTATCAATTGATTGCTGGTCGCTACTGAATAATAAACTGGTTTTCAACTGGTAAATAATGGTCTATAGAATTATTTACAACAAAACTTCTATAGAATTCTATAAAAAATATCTATAGAATTTCTATAGGCCATTCTATAGAATGTTTTATAGAGATTATATAGATGTCCGTTATAGATTTCTATAGAATTTGTATAGAAAAGTGGCCCACTTTTCTATAGAATCTCTATAAAACATTTCTTTAGAATTGCTATAGAATAAAATGGTCTATAGAATTCTTTATAAAAAAATTCTATAGAATTCTATAAAACTAATTCTATAGAATTTCTAAAGGCCATTCTATAGAATGTTTTATAGAGATTCTATAGAGGTCCGTTATAGATTTCTATAGAATTCTTATAGAAAAGTGGCCCACTTTTCTATAGAATTTCTATAAAACATTTCTATAGAATTGCGTATAGAAATTCTATAGAAATTTTTTTATAGAATTCTATAGAACTTTTTTGTAAGGGTTAATATAATCATAAAGATGCTGCTGCGGTTTTTCCATGTCATATCTGAACTAGGCTTTAGAGTTAACTTAGATTGTGTACCATTTCCGTCATAGAGATACATTGTAAAGATTTACAAGCACAAGATAGACTAGATCAAAATCAGCATAATCATTTATTAATTAAAGTAGATATTCATTGATTTTAAAAACTAACTTTGTTTATATTATTGCAAAGTTGAAACTTTGATTCGACAAGGATATCAAAATTCAATGCTTGGAAACATTCGAAGTAATGATTATTATAAATTACAAAACGCTTAAAGGGGCCATGACATCGAAATACAAGTGTATTCATGTTGGTGTGCAGTCCTGCATACATCTCATATTTTGATATGTTAACTTCTGTATTTGTTTCATAGATTTTGAAATATTTTTTGCAATATTTGTTTTTCGAACTTCCTAAGCTCCACCCCAAAAACCTCCAGGTGCCTGTCTCACTAAACAGTACTTAGTGTAACAGGACTTAGTGTCGCTGCGACGCGTCATACACTAAGACGGGTCTTACTGACGTCCTGTTGGTTTCTCAATTTCACTAAACCGTTCTTTCCTAAGTCCTGTGTGCGGCGCATCTTCAACAATAAAACGTCTGGATTTTGATTCTACGAAGACGAATTTCGTGACCTTCGACCTTGTGCGAAGAAAAGTTATAAGTTTTCGTCTGCATCGTCTGGGGCGAAAAAGTGAAAGGAGGCTGAATATTGTCACTTTAAGTGATTGTTTAACATTATTTGACTACTGTTGGATACAAATGGGGAAGGTATGTTATCAAACTTTTTCTTAAGACAACATAGATCTAGAAGTAAAATATTGAAAGCGAAATGTATGCAGTGGAAGTTTGTGATGGAAGTTGTATTTGATACCTCGGCGAATCGCAGCCGATTAAATTGGCAGTGAACCGTGCGTGTGGTGGCGGTAGCGAGCCCGCTGTTATGTCAGTCTAGTCTGGGATCGCGGATTACATCAAGCTATTTCTCATGCACGACCAAACTAAATTCTAGGCCTATACCTAACTAGTTCTAGGCCTAGTACTAGTAATACTAGTACTAGAGTCCTAGACTAGTAATATACTAGATCTAGATCTAGTCTAGACTAGTCTAGATAGAGATCTAAATCTATTCTTAATCTTGCCTTACTCTGAGTGACTCAGTCTCAGTGACTGAGTCTTGACTTGAGTCTTGGTAGTGAGGCCAATGCCCAAATCTAACTTTTTAATTACGAATTTGTTTAAAATAAAACAAAGATTAAAAGAAAGCATTTACTTTCACTAAGAAAACTCACCCATCTGCCGACTCCAGAAGTTCCATAAAATAGGAGATATCCAGCTTGTAAACACTCCCTTCCTTCTACGCCTTGGCCGTACGCAAGAGCCTTGAAACAGATAAATTCATGTCGCGAAATTACGTTGATAATTAGACAGGCCCGAGGCAATGGGCGTGTCATTGTCCGGACAAAGTTCATGATGAAGTTTAAAACTTCGCGCGAAAGTGCAATCACTCAACAGCGGCTAGCCTTGAATCGGTCGCACACGTACACACCGACACAGGCTAGGCAAGCGCCCCGATGCAGGCTGAAATCCAGCCATCAATGTGCGAACGATTACATCTTCTACTACTACGAGCCGAAGGCGATGGTTCAAAAATGAAGAAGAGATATCAAAATTGGCAGGAAATAAATGTATATAATTCATTGATATTTACCTTAGATGTGTATTCCAATAATTTGATTTCCTCATAAGTATTCCTTATTATCAACGATCGAGAAGTTACGAGGTCCAATTAACATCCATCTTGCAGCGAACACAACCCGGAGTACAATAGGACAGCAGCATGCGTAGCGCATTTCTCTCACTCTCTCTCTCTCTCTCTCTCCCTTTCGCTATACGTAACATACACACTCACTAACCATGTATCATACAACACACTTCAAATCATGGCTTTCATTTCAATTCTCAATTGGAGTATAGACTGCTCATGTAGACTTTTTTTTGTACTTAAATATCTTTTTTAACACTTCTCATACATTACTGCACGACACTCGAATCTAGTGCTGTGAGAATAAGGTACTAGGGTCTATAAATAAGACTACGCTTTGCGCACGATCTGACCGGAGGCTCAGTGGAGCTCAGACATATGTCGCAATACCCTTTATTTTTGGCGCGAACAATGACGTCACCGGTCACAGTTTTCCTTCTCATTTTGAGATGGCTGTAGCTATAGGGCTCAAACCAACGCAAGATTGACATAATCATCGTACTCTATCTACCTTCGCATGTTCAGTTTGTAAAATTCTGTATTTAAAAAGATATAATCTTTTTTCTTTATATTTTCTAGTTGTTAGAAGTGGCAATTGTGAACATCTGAAATGTTGATCTCTATCAAAAGTTCTTTACTCAAAACGGATCCCATATTTTTAGGGTCTACCTTCAGCCAATGAGAAGGTTTTTAGTGAGCAAACCTCTACGCCCTCTAGGATTTTCTTAGTCTGTGATGCGCGTTCGTAAAGTTGTTCTGCTACGACAATTATTGGACTCAAATACGTCAAAATGTGCAAGATCGTCAACAAATGGTGAAAGACTGTTACAGATCCGTGATTATAGGTATGTTGTGAAATGTATAATTGTATTTTCTTTTCTTATTTTCATTAATTTTTTTTTTACATCATTTTTTTCCCTCTGCTAATTTTTTGAAGTGGGCGACGAGCGCACAAATCGTAGGCGTAGAAGCCTTACGCCCGGGCAGCGACTTTGCATTTTACACCCTGGCCTGGACCTTTTCCCAATAAATTTCAAGGAACCGACTGGGAAAAGTCTATCCATGACAAGATATTGCGCGCGCACGTAGCTCTTCTGCAATGCTCAACGTACGTCCTATATGTCCAGTGTCGCGGTACGCGGTACATGTACTTTTGTATCGAGACGTACGAGTGAGAGAAAAACAACGAATAACAACAGAAGGAAATAGAGAAAAACAATAAATAATTAAAGAACAGAGAGGAAACAAAGAATGTCATAAGCAGAGAGAGAAAACAAAAACTAACTTGAAAGAAAGAGAGAAATTAGAGAAGGAATTAATCAAAGTAAGGAAAGAGAGAAACCAAATAATATTATGGGTTTGTGGTTTAATTCCGCCTTCTTCAGGGTTTCAATTTTTGACGTGTAGCCTACTTTCAAACCATTTGCTGATTCGGACCCCCCCCCCCCCCTAACACACGTGTACACATATCGACACATACACAGACTACACTTGACATAATATGTGTAATGGTAATGTAATACATAAACTGTGATTTAAATATTGCACTCGTACCATTTTCTATTATTGTGGGATCACGTCTTTCATTTTTTAAATTCATGTCATTTGTTTCTAAGACCTAATTTCTCTAATTCTCTTGACCCCTCTCCCTTCATATTTGTTTTCTAAGACCTCCTCCCCCCCTCATCTCTCTTCATATTTGTTTTCTAAGACCCATTTCTCCCCTGCCCCCCCCCCCATCTCTATTCATATTTGTTTTCTAAGACCTCTCTCTCTCGACCCACTCTCTCTCGTATAGTTTCTCAGACCCCTCTTTCTTTCTCTCTCATTAACCCCCTCTTCATATTTGTTTCTAAGGCCTCTCTCTCTCTCTCTTCATATTTGTTTCTAAGACCCCCCCCCCCCCCTCTCTTTCTCATTTCTTGATATTTGTTTCTAAGACCTCTCTCTCTCAAGCTCTCAATTCATGATATTTGTTTCTAAGACCCCCTCTCTTTCTCACTTCTTGAATTCATATTTGTTTCTAAGACCTCTGTCTCTCTCTCCCTTTCTCTCTTTCTCATTTTAAATTCATGATATTTGTTTATAAGACCTCTCTTCATACCCGCAAAGGCGTCTGCATTGCCACTCCGTCATCATCCTCGATGAATTCCATCGTGCAGCAAGCTTCTTAACTTGTTGTTCTGAACTTGAAATCCTATATCTTCTCCCTTAATCTTCAGTATTGCAGCTGCGTACGGTGTGTATAAATGCTGCATCGACGTACGTCTGTGCATGTACGATTCGATTTGGAACTGGCGCGCCCGATCGAGGAGCGTAGACTAGACTCATTCAAGCAGTTTCATTGCTATTTACCGGGAAAATGTCCAGGCCAGGGTGTAAAACGCAAAGCATTGGCCTCCCTAGTCTTGGACTATTCTTAATCTTCTTACTTTGTGATGTGTGACTGCTATAGTATAGGCCTAGATCTAGACTAATTATTTCAGACACTAGATCTACTCACTAGATCTAGACCTAGTCTAGATCTAGGCCTAACTTAGACCAAATTTTCCGTCTCTTTCGTTCGTTAAGCCTCTTATTTGGGTAGGGTCGGCTCTCCGACCCTACCCAAATAAGAGGCTTAACGAAAGAAAGAGACGGAAAATTCGGCCTAGGCCTAGATCTAACTAAGCATTGCTCTGGAACTAGTCTAGACTCTATAGGGTCTAGATCTAATTGACAATTAAACAAAACGTGGTGCGCGATCAGACACCCTATTGGTAGTCAAAAGACAAACACTGAAACAGGCAATAACATGATGTTATACTTATAATTGATGGGCAATTCATGAAACATAAATAGACTAGGCCTAGAGCCGAGGTCTAGACTCTAGATCTAGATAGACTAGATGGTACTGATAGATCTAGGCTAGACCTAATAACTAGTTTGCATTTTCCTCAAATTTTAGGAAACGCCGAGGAAAAGAAGCAAGGAATTTCAAAGGATAGACATTAGACTTAGAAGTTAGAGCGCTTCTGTAGTTTGTGGCTACTAGAATTTAAGAAACATGAACTGCTTGGAACTGGAGGAAAGGGGAGCAGCAAAGAAGAAAAGGTGAAAGAAAGGTATGCATGGAAGTGACAGAGATATTCACCAAAAGAAGGAAGATTAAATGGGGGTCTGGGGGGGGGGGGGGGTTCATCTGACGAGGTTAAGGCCAATAAGGGTTAGGGTTAGGGGGGGGGGGAAAGAAAAAACAGTCTTGAAATCGCTGGGTATGGTAGTTTGTTGAAAAATGGAAAACCTGACACTTAACTTTGCCACCACTACTGCAAAATCCAAGGCTACAATATTCAGGTATTTAAAACAAAGTACAGTTATCCAGTTGAAGCTTTAATCGTAACACGGCAACCCATGTAGACCCTTAGTGCAACCAATCCTAAATATATAATCTGTCTATTTCCACATTATTTCCATGCATAGATCCTGGAAAAGAGCAACACATTCAGAGCAGCTGGTGGCCAAGAGAGGGAATGGCATACATTAAGAAAGAAATGGCGAGACATGGCTTTGAAAGCCAAAGCGTATAAAGCCCCAAGGACAGGTGAGTGTGATGCTTAATAGGCGAGATTTTAGTTAGTTGAAACAGTTTTACAGATCAGTGAAGGTTTGCAAAAAATAGGACAATAAATAAGAAAGGGATAGATTTTTATTTGTTTAAATACTTCAAATCTGTGAGTTAAATGGGCAATGCGGTCTCTAAATATGATGTCCTGCAGCCCCTCACATTTTATGATTTTCATGATATTGAAAGATTCATAACTTATTTGTTTTCTCAAACTTTCATCAAATTCTTTATCTAATTTGTCTGATTATATTAAAACCAATTTAATATTACGGGGACTTCCCCTTTAAGTTTATTCAGTATTGGACGTGTCATCAATGACATATTTAGGGTACTTGCATCATTACGACATTTTTTTAGGAAAAGTGATATATTTTCAACTCTTGCTGTAATGTGCCCAAAGATAATGAAAAAGTGTTAAAAAATTTGTGTTTCAAGCCGGGTCATGATCGCTTGGACTGATTTTTTTGCTGGTACTATAGACTACTTGTATTTTTTTAAATTGCGTTTTAAAAAAGAAACGTGACGTATTGAGCAGGATGCCTACACAATAAAATGTTAAGTGACTTGAAAACCTGTGGTGTGTAGAAAAGTTTTGATCATGCATTCTTACAGTTTAATAATCTGAGTATTCCCCGTTACCCCCTCCCCCAGGAGACTTCCAGAAGTAACATGTGTATCAGTAGCAAGTGGTATGGGACATGAACTATAGGTGATGAGAGCTTTGAAGTGGGATGGGTCTGGATGGCATGTTCAATAATAAGGTCTTTGACTAATATCCATCAATCTTTTTTGTCCAAATTATTTTGCTTGTGAAAGCCATTAGTAGTTTTCATGTTGTTATGTACAGGCAGTTAACATTTTGGTCCCATACTTACCAGTAGATACAACATTATGTGAATGTTTCACTTTGTAAGGTTTTCATGAAGGCTAAAAATGAAAAAATTGACTCATTACAATCCCAGTTGCCAAATTCATATTCATTGATATAGCAATTGCAAAATCTGAGATACATATTTTTCTTGTTTTATGAATTCACTTTTATTGTTGTTTATTTGTGAACAGGATTCAGAGGCTACGGACCTGAGCTTGTCTAATGAAAATGTTCCAGGCCCCAGTGATCGTCAGCCTCAGCCTCAGATTCAGCTTCGGTCTACTCAGTCTGAGCAGTGGCGTGAAATTTTAACACAAAGCATACCTGCACAGATCAGGCAATTAGAAATTCAGGAGGAGCTGCTGAGAATACAACAGGCCAAATTAATAGTTAAACAGAAGTAAGTACATATAAGCAAATCAATTTTAGAAGAGCTAAGGGGTATCCACAATACCCTAGCAAATAAACCCACAGCCATAGATCTCCTTAATTCAACTCAACAAGGGCGCTATTTATCATGTTTTTCCATAATTTTATTCAAAGTTTTGAGGTGAATTTTGCTACCTCCCAAATTAAGTATATTCAGCAGCTCCTCCTTAATTCAAGCCCCTCTAAAGTGTTGGGAAACCAAAATTCACAAAAAATGTCATGGCAAAGTTTCACTTAAATTGTCTAATGATGTGAAAGAGGATGTCATTTAACAGACACTTCTGCAATGATTATCATAATAAACATGATATATATGATTGAAGAGACAAATTTAGGTTTTCTGTTGTATGCAGTAAACCTCAATTTTGTATTCTTTCATCAATATCTGTCTTCAAACACATTTCTTCTGAAAACTCTTGCAGAAATGTGTGTTAAAACTTAAATGATATCTTCTTTCACTCATGCAATTTAGGGGAAATTTTGCCATAATAAGTTTTGTGGGGCTCCCAACACTTCAGAGAACCTTTACTGTCTTATTATATGATATATACAGGTTTCTGTGTCATATATATCAAGTCATGTTCTTTAAGACTAACAAATTACAACATCCAAAGGTACACCAAAATTCGGTTCAATTTCGTTCGGTCACGTGCTGATCAAAACACAGACATTTATTATAAATGAATAACTATGATTTGTGAATAGGAAACTTAACTGCGGACCCATTTGAAAGAAACTGTCTTTCATTTTTTCTTTCAAGTGAAGAATAAGGGGGTGGGTCTATTACAAACAATACAGTATTTCTGTAAATCAACTGAGTCGCACCATTTAACATAATTTGTTAGTGTGCACCCTTCTGTAAATTGTTAAAGATATTTTGTGATGACACCGAAAGACTAGTTGATAACAGAAAAGCTTTGACGTTCAATGGGTAGACAGGTGAGAGCATTTTAATCTATCCACATGTTAAGCTAACATTTGTGATGCATCATACAACTCCAATATTATGTAATTTAGGTTGTTTGATTTTACCCAGTTTTTACTCTTATCGATCAAGAAGAATATTATCTGCTACAGTTATGGTAGAAATGGACTGTTTTTTTTTTATCAGAATAATAAATACTACTGCTGCTTTACAGAAAATCCATAGCAAAAGTTGTCTTTTCTTTGCTATTTTTTAGTGTAATAAAGTTAAATTACTGGCCTTTAACAAATTTAATTTTTCTGTCACATTATGTACAACTTGTGTGTACCCGTATGAATATATCCTTTTGTAGAAAAAAAGTTGTTAAATAAATGGTGACAATTGATTTGATGAGATAATTCAGATATCAGTCAATTTTACAATATAGTCATTCTGAAAAAGTAAAATACATGACAAGTGAAGAAATGCTTTGATTACATTGCATTGATTTGGAGAAAAAGGAGGGGAAAAAGAGAGAAAAGGGAAGAGAGAAAAAAGAGGGAGAAGAAAAGGGAGGGGAAAAGGAAGAGAGGAGAGAAAAGGGGGAAAAGGAGAATAAGAGAAGGGGAAAAGAAAGAAAGGGGGATGATATTATAAGAAGGTTTTTTTTAACCGGGAAAGGGGCGGGGGGGGGCACGCAATTTTGCAATGTGCATAATGTGGGGTCCCTCTTGCCCCCCCCCCCCCCCCAAAAAAAAAAAAAAAAAATAGATAATGGGAAAATAGGGGGAAAGAGGATTTTTGTGAGTTTAAGGAGAAAGGATAAAAAATGAAAGAGAATTAAACAACGGTAGAAGAGAGGTGCGAGAGCATGAGAAATTGCATTAAAAAAATAAAATAATGGAATAACAGGGACGTCGCTAAAGTAGGGGTGCGAGCCCCCCCCCCCCCCCCCCCCCCCCCATGTCAGGATATTATCGGTAAAATTGCGCTACTGTCGGGAAAATGAGAAAAGGGGGAGGGAAAAATGAGAGGGAAAGGGACAGAAAAGAAAGGAAGAGAAATGAAGAAAGAAAGAAAGAGAAAAAAGAAAAAGAGGAAAGATAGAAAAAGAAAAAAGGGAGAAAAGGAAAGAGAAAAAAAAGAAGAGAAGAAGGAAACAAAAGAAACGAAGGTGAAATAGATGAGAGAGAGACAGGGATAAGAGCCGGGTGCAGTAGGAGAGAGAGGGAATTGTTGGGTGAAGTCACCACGTCGAGGGGGCAAGAAAGATACGCAAATTATGTTGCTGTGTCGGTATTCTTGCTCGATCCTCGTGTGCCATATCAATGCAGAAGTTTGAAGCCGGTGAGATGTGTTATGTCGGTCGGCCAGCAAAAAAATTCCCCTACGAACTGTGACTTTTTATCGGACAAAGAATTTTTTTTGAAAATTCAGACAATGATTAAGAGCCCGACGAATCGTCTTCTTTCTCAAATACTTTAATGAAACGTCAAAGCCATCAATATTTGAAGATCGGCCATCATCGAGATCGAATTAGAACAACTTTCAAATTTGGCGCGAAATTTATCACATGAAACTACACTAAGAACTGTTCCTACGTCTCGTCTCGACGAGACGTAGGCTACGACCTGTATGCAACTTAGTTAAAGGGGTACTAAGTACGGTACGCGTCTTAGTGGGCTTTGTGAAACTCCCGCTAAGATGCATCTTAGGGCCATTCCATGGTAACTCGCGTTACACATAATGGGTACATTAACAGGATAATATGCCCATATCTTTGTAATTGCTAGGATTTACAAGTTGCTTTTTTCAACATGGGTAGGGTAGACATAGAAGAACTAAATGAACCAAATAAGAAAAACAAAGGACAAATATATTGAGATTCTTGAATCGTTTAATTTCGGTAACTCGCGTTACAAAAAAAGGACATGGTCAATCCTGTAAGAGCATCTTTTGGCAAAGTCTCCTCATACTAGCCAATCTTTGTAAAACCTTTCCTACCTTGACTTGATAGTAGGTTATGACTCATAACTTTACAATATAAAAATTAAGAAACAATGAACAGGTAAAGTGTAGGAATCATATATATTGGTAACTCGCGTTACGGTAACTCGCGTTACATTATGTCCATTCAAATGGCCTGACACACATTGATGGGATACAACTATTCTGTTGCCACTGCATCTTGATTTAAGTGTTTTTACAGATGCACACTATTGTATGTAGTAAAATAAAGACATCAAGAACAATAATTTTATTCATAAACCTCTAACGTTTAAATTGCAAGCTTCACTCCCACAAATCCAAGTGTCATTGAAACTTACATAACTTTAAAAAACCCTGATGATTTACATTGTAATTTTCATTGAAAAATGTTTAACTTTGAACAAATACAAATTTTTATAACATAATGAACAAAGTCCAGAATCACACTGTACTTGATAGTTAAGATTTGCCTTATGTTGTTATCAAAAACGATATAAAGTAAGGACAGTAATAGTATCCAACAACTCTTACAGAAGATGTACAATGTACAGGTATGCAATTTTCAACTCTTTGGTTATTCAATTAAAAGTGAACAATGTTAACAAGTTTGCAAAACACAAATTAAAGTTCATGTACATGTACATGGTAAAGAGTGCAAACAAGTAATCCTCCTTTTCAAATTAACTTTTTTTTGTATAGAAATTGTATTTCACACATTAATTATTCAAATACAAATGTAAAAAACAACAACTTTTGTAAAGCATTGTAACATTCATAAACAACTTTTTTTGGTAATTTGTTCTTTAAAATGACAGTGAAGAGATTGAATACAATGTTTAAAACAATCACACACTCTGGAGAAATTTGAATCCTTATTCTAACATATAATTGACTGTTTTGTAGTAATGTCTATTATGTTTTGTATTTGGAATATTATTGTAAAGTAAGATTATGAATGTAAATAATATAAACAATTGTCCTTTATGGACATAATACAAAAAATCAATGAAATTAAATGAAATGAAATGTCCTAAAACTTTGCTGTGAATCTGTAGTGGCTCCTGTTATTTGCAATTTCTGGTTTTTCTATCTTTAGAACCATGTTCTTCTTAGGGTAGTAGATCATATCCCTGGGTGTCGGCCACTTCCAGTTTTGCCCAGCTGGCTTCATTACAGATACCCTGTAATCATTTTTGGCACCAACACCTACCACCTCACCAGGGTATAGAATGCCATCATAGTCAACAGCATACCAATCTCCTACGTGTATGGCCGCATCACCATTTGTAGGTATCTCACCATTGGAAGACTGGTTATCAGTTGAGAGAAGATAGCAGACAACTTCATTGTTAACATGCTTCACGAAGTGCATGCGGCTGATTCCATTTATCGGACTTGCACTGTTAAACACAGATTTTAAGTCGAGCATCTGGTTTCGCTCCTGTATCTCATCATCTGTTAACTCGCGGACGGCCACACCAGACATATCAGCACATGCACAGGTAAAGCTTGCTGCATCCGTGACGATTGACTTGCGTGTGGACACCTTCTTCCACACATGGCGCTTCACTGAGCCCCCAATGCCATCCACTGGCCCTTTCCCATGTGACGTACAGAAGAAATTCCATTGAACTTGTACGTTGTGCTTCTTCTGTAAGGCATCAATGGCTGCTGCTATGAATCTGTTCTTGAATTGTGATGCCGGACCATCAGACCACCAGACAAACACAAGTTTGACTCCATGAGGCAAGTGATCAAGCAGGGTGTCCATGTATGCCATGATTGTTTCTTTGGAGTGGGTCAGATTGTCTGAGGCGACAACGTGAGACTGCATCAAACCTTTGTGCCAGATGGCTGCAGTGAAAAGGCTCACCTGCCGTTGACGCCAATGGGCTGACTGAATATCATCTCGGTGAACACACGTGAAGTTCTCTGAAAAGTCTACCTGCAGGAGAGCAACTTCATTATCTTGATCTTCAGACATGGCCTTCACTTTTTGGGCATTACATGATGCTGCCTGTTCTCTTTTGAAGAAGCAGTGCTCCAGAAAGTGGGGCAGAATTTTCTTGATGTGATCTAGGAGCTCCTCAGTAACTTGTTTTCACGAAGTGACGGTAGTGAGGCAAAACGTAACGCAAAGTGAATGCAATTTTTTTTCACTACCGTCACTTCGTGAAAACAGCGACGAGTTGTACCATTCTCCTCGACTTTCATCATTCGCCCGTCCTCATCTGCCTTCCACACCATCCATGTCACATCTGCAGACTCTTCACAGCTATATACCTTGGGCAAAACTTGTCCATCCATGCATGCAGGGCACTCATTCAACCAGCAGAATCTATTTGGTTCATCGCACAAGAACTTCTCTGGTAAATCATAGGAGTAGGCAGGGCACTCTGGAAACACCTTGTGGAAGGCATTAATCGCATTTATGAAATTTTCATGGTAGCGACAGAGACACACATTATGGGGCAGTTTGCTGCTGAGGAGGACATGTTTGAGCCTTAGATCTGCAAATTTGGATTTACCGACCGTGATATCAGAATACTCCTCTTTGAAGAGGGCAAATACCTCTAGTATGGATGATGTCAAATGTCGTTTTTGATGTTTTGTTTTTGTCCCTTTTGCATCTCTGATGGTCAATACATCTTTACGTCCAGGCGCTTGGCGACTAATGTCATCACGCTGGTAGAATGCATGTGCTCTTTGACCTTGAGTATGACCTTGAGTATGCTATTAATTGATCTCATTTAGGCTGCCCTCTTATGCTTAAACAGTGCATCATGGTCTGCATAACACTACATCTCATTATGTTCACCACACCTTAGCCCAAATTCAGGTCAAGAGCTGCTCATGCTGGTGGGAACTTAGGTTTTTAGCTGGTAACTCGCGTTACATTGTGGTAACTCGCGTTACACGGTAACTCGCGTTTCACTTTTCGTTGGCATTTTAAAAGATAATAACAATGTTTATTTGAGCAAACATCTTGCTTACAGGATTAGTGGGTAATGAATTTAGAAAATTATGATTGCCAACAAATTAGCTCTACTGATTTTTTCAGAATGAAAAATAATCATATTTTTGGTAACTCGCGTTACTTGGCTCAAGTGCATATTTTGTGTGTGATGGTGAAACATTTTTGGGTGGTGGTGTAGAAATTTCCTCCTAGGGACTGAAGTAGACCTAATATGCCTAAGTATAAATCAAATTAATAGAAGTCTTAACAATATTTTTCCATAATTTTTTTTTTTTTTTTAGTTAAGTATGTAAATTTTAGCAGTTTGGATGACTAAAAATCTTTCCCTTGTTTGTTGCTGTATCTCAGAAAATATTTGATCAATTGATGTAATTCTTTTTGTTTCTGTAACTTCAACATGTGTGTAAATCATAATGAATAATTTCTTAGCAATTTGATGAACTTGAAATTTTAGTGTCATGTCCACCTTCCCATGGAATGGCCCCTTACACTAAGTCCTATAACAGGACTTAAGGCCGCTTAAGACGCATCTTAGCGCTTAGTGAGACAGGCCCCAGATCTCATTCCCCTTGTGACATCATCTGTCAGTCATCAATGAGCTAACTTGAGAAAGTGGCATGTAACTTTGCCAAAGTTGACCACCTGTTACGATACCACAAACAATGGCAACATATAAGTTGCTATGTCAGACATGTCAGACTAAACTAATATTCTAGAATAGACAATGGTATGTAATTTCCCCAGCTTAGCACAGGTTCATAATAGAATTGCATGCTTCCATAGTTACATATGTTCAATACATCACCATTGCCTTTGTCTTCCTGTTGATGCTACAGTATAAATAACATCTGAGAATGTATAATATTATCTAGATCTATTAGGAATAAATCATTGTCAAAATAATTCCATAAATTGAGGTAAAAAAAATATTCCAACTATATGAGCGACAGTGTATATATATATATATATATATATACAGAGTGAGTCAGAATAAATGTCCCACTTTTTAAAAGTTGTATTGTTTGAAGTATGAATATTTGATCATGGGTTTCATGATATGTCTTGATAGAGTTATCCTCCCAGTACATTTAGGTACCATTTTCATTTGAATCTCTGCATGCATCACTGAATATCAGACAATCTTTACAAGACTGCCAGATCTCACTTGCGCCAAGTTGCTGGGTGAGGAATAAAATAGTTTTTTGAACAAAGACAGCCAGACAGACAAAAACACACACACACACACACACACAAACACACACACATATTTATCAAAAGTCGAAAAGGAGGAGGAAAGAAAAGAAGAAGAAGAAGAAGAACAAAAAGAAGAACAACAGAAGAAAAGAAGAAGGTGCCGCCTCGATGAAACATCATTCATATATTTAGTTGTAATGAACGCCGGAGCATTATTAAGGCTGGGTCCCATATTGGGTGTGCGCGTATGTGTGTATATGGTATATGTATACTCTAGGCGTAACCAATTCATGGGTACATTTCTGTCTCTGACTCGGTCACGATTTCTTTCTATCTCACAATTATTTATATCTCGATAAGTTCCAGTCTCACTCTCTCCTTCTCTCTTCCCCTATCTCATTCAGTCTCCATCTTTCTTTTCCTCTCTATTCTTCTTTTCCTTTTGTTCCCTTTGTTTCTCGATCTCATTCCATCTCTCTCCTTTTCATAAATAGACATAATCTCTCTCTCTCTCTCGCCATTCTATTTCTCACCTTTGCCTCATTCACTCTCTATGTAATAAATTCCCTGAGTTTAGCGAAGAGTTTTTTAATCCACCCCCATCAACTATAATTATAATTTATCAACATTTATCAAAAAATTCAACCTCGGGCAATTTCAACGCATTGTCCATCACCTGGTGACATATTACGTTGTCTGAATATGATATATAGGGTATTGAAATTGCCTTTGAGTAGATTTCTTGAAAGTCTTTGCGACCGTAGACAAAGAAAAATACGATACAAACAACGTGCAATGCAGAAAGATTTTAATCCCAAAGATACCATAGAATAATTTCAATTTGGATCCAGTTAGTAGACCCCTGCCACCAATCATAATCAAATTGAAGGGAGGTGTGAAAAAGTTTCGACTTTCAAATTCTTTGTACCCAAAACACCAACAGTTCTACACATAACATTTGCATATCGACGAATGACCCCCAGATTTTACGATTTAAATAGTTTTATTTCACATTATCCCACCAATTTT
Source organism: Strongylocentrotus droebachiensis (assembly GCA_035222895.1). Taxonomy (NCBI): domain Eukaryota; kingdom Metazoa; phylum Echinodermata; class Echinoidea; order Camarodonta; family Strongylocentrotidae; genus Strongylocentrotus; species Strongylocentrotus droebachiensis. The sequence goes on from JAVYIG010008539.1 coordinate 23,861, forward strand.
GATTATCTATCAAAATCATACAAGAAAATTACGATTTGAAATACATGGTGATCAATATCGAAATTTCTGTCCCCTATATATGATGATTGAATATGTAATAAATGTAGGGAAAATATTAGAATTGATTTTGTTGTTTTATTAATCATTTTTTATAATTAAAAGAGGCCAGTGAGCTCTGTAAAATTAACCATCGAGATCATTCCCAAGTTGTTACTCTGTAGAATAATAAACAGGTAATCAAGGTTTAAAGATGTTTGTTTCCTATTTATTTGAGCATGAACACACATAGATGGAAAGACCTGATATGAAATGACTAAGAAACATAGTTTTTTTTTAAATCTCCATATCAGATAAGATTGATCTTTAACAATTTCCCGTTAAACATTCTAGCAAAGATTAAGCACACCTCAACACATTTGAAATTATATAGACAATGTCTTTTCAATTCCGTTCAATTAAAGTAAATTCTTATATTGACCTTTACATTCAACGATAAATGGCTTTATATACCTCTCTTTAGAAATCTCGCCATCTGTTTGGTCGAAATTGCAGGTGTGATTTTAGCCATTCTCCCGCAAGATTCCGGGTACCAGAAAAATAGTTAAAATTTGTTGCGATCCCCATTCATGAGTGACTATTCCCGCAAGATTCTGGATACCAGGGAAAAAGTTGCGACCCCCATTGGTTTACATGTTAAAACTTAGTTTGTGCGCAGCGCGGCTACCATTCAGTTTTTTGTGCGATTAGTCAGTTGTATCACTGTTGTGTGTATGAAACTAAGGCCTACACTTTATCACTTGTGTGTGTATTAAACTAAAGGTGTACAATTTTATCACTGATGTGTGTATGAAACTAAGATGTTCTAAAAGCATGACAAAAACTGCCAACTGTGTCAAACTATACGCAATGAAAATTTATTAGTAGGACTTTAGATTGTACAGACGGCGCAAGTAATTTCGTAACCATCGATGTAGGGTCCACAATCCAACCCATCACCCTCCAAACACCGAACTTCTGTCAGGTACAACAGCACACCATTCTGATTCCCATTGGTACCCGCTTTAGGAACCATCTCTCGGTCCACACACACAAATTCTGATCTCTTGTGGTTGTATCTCTCTGCCATAAGATAACCAGCGTACTCTAAACGCCACTCTTGAGAAGGACATACGTTGCGGGCAGGAATCATAAGTTTGCTGGTGCGGCCAGAGGGTGCCCTGCATACTGCACAGGTCGGAGTCAGGTCATGCATTGGTCGCATGCGTGAAGGACCCGTACTGACTTGGTATTCAGAGGAGTATAATAGGGCTCGATCAGCGTGTTTGGAAGTTTCTACTTCGTCATAGATAGGCTCGTCGGGCATGCAGAGATAGTTTGAGCCGCTACCAGCATGACTGTAGTATGCACCTCCAATAGAACCTGAACAATTCACAAAGTAATGTAACACAAATATAGGTAAACCCACCGTTATTAAGTTCAAATTCATCTGAATCGAAATTGAGCATGGTATATGGAACCGACGACAACCACTAAAGGCAACTCCTGGGAATATTCAAGAAATAATTTCCAACCTGGTACCCATCTAAACCTTGGTGGAGAGTTGCAAATGTAGATAAATGTTCTTGGCAAAGGACATTAGTACGGGAGTGGGACTCGAAACTCGAACCATATGATCTACTGCCTAATGACATAATCTACGACACCTCTTCAGCACGTGATGACATCTGAATTTTTCACTTGGGCTAATCATCATTGTTGGTAATGGGATTACATACCTCACTTTTCCAAACAATTTGTACAGGGGTGTCGTGGTTTAGCGCTACGTCACCGGAATGTTGATCACATAGTTCGCGGCTCGAGTTCCGCACTTAAGGTGCTTTTGCAATAATGTATCTACATTTGCCACTCTCCACCCAAAAGTAGTAAATGTGAATCTGGTAAATATTAATTCATTGAAATGTCTTTAGCGTTTTTTTTTTAGGGCAGGTGGGCTAAACCCAGGGTAAAAGGTCCCCTGAGCATCCCATAGGATTGATAATTCTGCAATACAATTGTAGTTATTATTACTACCTGAACATTAGTGAATGTAATATACACTGTTGGTCATAATGGTGGAATAATTATTTTTACCCCAGTTTAGGGAAGGATTTTAATTTTTTTTTTTTTAATAGATCAAGATAATGGCATACAATCTCAGATTTTATTGAATATTAATTTGCGAGCGTTTGTTTTGCGTGACTGTTAAATCATATGTGTGCTACTATGCTAATCAGCTAGGGAACCTACGTCCTTAAATCATAATTGACAGTAATGAGGATTAATGCCTCACAAAAGGGCACTAATATATAGCTGATCGACACGATTTTTATCCTGGGGCCTCACAGTAACGAGGCCATTGCTTAGCCCCTGAATCATGACTGTACGCAGTGTTTGCTAGGGTACGCGGCCGCCCCCACAAATTCCCCAAAACGAAGAAAATGCAATAAATTTTCAAAAATTGCATTTTCCCCCGGCCCCCAACAGGAAAAAAATCCTATGTGTGGCCATGCCTTGAACCATAATGCATGGCCCTACAGAGGAATTTTTCCTGTTGGGGGCCGGGGGAAAATGCAATGAATTTTTGACAATTTATTGCATTTTCTTCGTTTTGGGGGATTTGTGGAAGCATATTAGCATAGCTTAGCATAGTAGCACACATATGATTAAGCAGTCACGCAAAACAAACACTCGCAAATTAATATTCAATAAAATCTGAGAATGTATGCGATTATCTAGATCTACTAGAAATTTTTTTTTTGAATCCTTCCCTAAACTGGGGTAAAAATAAATATTCCATCATTATGACCAACAGTGTAGCATGACATTCAGTTTATACTGTTTTGTACATTCACTTAAACCCCAACCATTCTTGTGCACTTAAGTTTCAGTCAGTGAGGATATTGAAGGAATGCGTTTCGTTTGTGGCGATGAAGACTTTCAAGTTGTAGAAAATTAGATTGATTGTAGATTACACTAACATTGAAACAAGTTAGCAAAGACTTTCGAAAAATTAACTCGCAGATATTTCATTCCCTACCATATTTGAAATACGTCAAAGTATTCGCACATTTTAATATCACAGACGGACAAGGCTATTAAAATTGCCTTTGGTCGATTTTAAGAAAGTCCTTGCAATCATGTCAAACCATGTTCAGATTTTCCCCCCTTTTTTAATATTAACCATCTGTACCAACCTGAATAGATGAGTTCTGCATCTTCAGGACATACATCGTTGCCCCAGCGAGTATAGATGACACCAGAAGAAGTGGGTATTTCTTGAGCTAAAATGTTAAACATTCAGAATTTTTATCAGGATCCATATAGACAAAATTCAATGTTATTCCAGACGTTCGGCATCTATATTTGTGGTATAAGGAATGCCATCATTATTGGTAAATTTAATCGAGTTTATAAAAAGTGGATTCATTTCAATTTGTTTGGCCGTTGTGTGAAGTGGAAGTTTCCTCAGCTAAAATGTTAACAATTTAGGAATTTAATACATCTTAGTCCACAGACAGAATTTATTTGATAACGGATAGTATCAAACGTGGTAGTCGTAGTAAATCAAGTCTTTATTAAAGATCATGTATACACAAAAACCAGGCCTGTCAACCCAGTGAGTTAGGCGGCAGGTTATAATAAACAATATATACAATAGCAAAGTACATTAACAATAACAATACAAGTTACAGTGTAATAATATATGTAATAACAAGGAGCACCGGCATAGAAGGAAAGGGAAAAGAAAGATGTGAAAAAGAGAAAAGGAGAAAAGGAGAGGAAAACAGAAGTGGTATAGTACAGGACAGGGTAAAAGAAGAAGATTGCAACATTATAATGAGGAAGGAAAGATCCCCATACATGATACATAAATGAATAGTGTATAATTGAATCGAGATAAATCACGTATTACGGTAAATATTGCCATTTTGGTACAGAATGGTTACAAGTTCATTGATAAACAGGAAATGATGAAAAAATTATAGGTATTGATCAAATTGCCATGCTGGCTCACGTCTACCCTGGAATATTACATAAGAACTAAAAAGAACGGCCTTCAATATTTCGTCCCTGGATTCCGGGTACCTAGTTGAGTTAGTGATTTTGAGGATTTCCTTTAGGCGGTATTTATTCTGTGGGGTTATGAGTCCACGTAAGCCGATTTCAATACAGATGAGTTTACTCTTCCACCCTGTTGATGTTATGTCATGTACTGTGTGAGGCTTGCGTATTTGTCTTGTTTTCGTTGATGTGCTTTGTCAATGTTTGTTTCGAAGGGGACTGTGAGTTCGATGATGGTAATGTCCTTATTTTTGTTGTCAATGTGGCAGATGTCTGGTTTGTGTTGGGTACGTATTATGTTTGGTGGTATGGTGCCCCCATTGATGCTTTCTCCTTCTATGTCTGCATATACTTTGGTGGAATTGTTTGAAGTGTTTTAATGTGTTTGAGCATGATGCGTAGTATGTTGTTGTGGCGCCAGGTATATCGGTCGAGCATCCTTTCACAATTATTAAGAACATGATGCAGAGTGCCAGTACAATTACAAAGGTTACATTTATCAGAGATTCTTTTTCCCCACCGGTACAGGTTTTTGTTAGTAGGAAGACTGTCTATTGCTGCATTAACACTGAACTTCATTACACTCTGAGGTAAGTTATAAATAATCGACTTCCAGGTTACATCAGTATTTTCCATATGAACAACTTTCATGAATTCTCCCTGTACAAGTAAAGGTTCGATCACTCTTTTCCAATTTTCTCTACATACATCTTGAACTGATTTCTTAATCACAGTTTTTGTCTGGTTCCAGCTTACAGAGTCTGGTATTTTTGAGTGAATTTCATGTGCTTCCAAATTGAACGACGTTTGTCGTGACCATCCCCTTTCCCTCTCTAGTCTTCGGTCAAGGGCGTGATTTACAACATCGTCGCCTTTGACCCTAGATCTACTGTAAGCCAGACAATGACAGGTTCGGTAAAGGTCCGAAATGGAAGGTATGTTCAAGCCATCAGGATCGTGGACCACAGCAAGATTGGCACCACGTGACGGTTTCCTAACCATAACTTAATATATCTATCTAATATTATATCAAGAGATTTCAGATGCGTTGCATGGACATCATGAACGGTAAGCATGTAACGGAGAGACGGGAGTGCATATCTAGTGAGTATACATACTTTATATTCGTTTCGAATGTTACACTTATTAATATTTTCGAGAGTGGATTCTATTTTTCCTTTCACGTATTCGAAGATTTCAGAAGTTTTCATCGAGAATGTGATGAGTGATCCTAAAAATTTAACTGGATGTCCGTGGACTGAGGATATTACATCGTTTCCGATAGTAAAGTCTACAATATTTGGTTTACCACTCGTTAAAGACAAAGATGAACACTTTCTCGGTTTCAATGTCAAGCCCATACTTTTCAATCGATCGTTGATGCCATTCATGAGTTTTTGGTGTTGTAGTTTGTTCCCCGTTATCAGATTAAAGTCGTTCGCGTAGGGTGTCGTTATTATTTTCCTGTCTCCCCATTTGTATCCGAACGTGGTAAATTCAATGAAGCCTAAAAAGTTACAAACATATTTTGTGTAACTTGTCCGGCTTATGTTCTCACCATATCAATGACTAACTGCATGTATGCTGTTTTAAGCAGCGGCCGTTATTACATGAGCATATGAAAACAAAGCAACCTCGAATGACCCACAACCAAGGATGTCGATTTGTATCCTTGGTTGGGGGGGATGATAGGTGCCAAAATATTTTCGGCAATGGATCAAAGCAACCAAGAGGTAGAAGTCTGTGGCAGGTTGCACCCCCTCCCCAAGCGCGTACCGAGGATTTCATTTCAGGGGGGGGCGGTAGTGCACTTACAGAGCGCGCTCCCTATGGTTAAGTGCAGGGAGGGGGAGTTCCCCCCTCCCCCGCGAAGCGCGGAAGCTTTGACGTTTCATTAAATTATTAGAGAAAGAAGACGAATCGTTGGAACGTTCTCGACTCTTAATCCTTGTTGAATCAAGTTCCCCTTCCTCCGCGCGTAGCGCGGAAGCTCTGGCATTTCTATAGATTATTACAGAAAGAAGACGATTCGATCTACCATACTCGACTCTTAATCCTTGTTGAATCAAGTTCCCCTTCCTCCGCGCGTAGCGCGGAAGCTCTGGCGTTTCTATAGATTATTACGGAAAGAAGACGATTCGATCTACCATACTCGACTCATAATCCTTGTTTGAATCAAGTTTCCCCTTCCTCCGCGCGTAGCGCAGAAGCTTTCACGTTTCATTAAATTATTAGAGAAAGAAGACGATTCGTTGTATCGGGTCTTTGTCTGAATTCAGTTTCTCCCCTCCCGCGCGAAGCGAGGAAGCTTTGACGTTTCATTTAATTATTACTCTTAATCCACGTCTGAAATCATTTTCGCCTATCCCGCGCGAAGCGCGGAAGCTTTCACGTTTCCTTAAATTATTAGAAAAAGAAGACGATTCGTTGTATCGTGTACTTTGACGTTTCATTGTATCGTGTACTTTGACGTTTCATTTAATTATAACTCTTAATTCTAGTCTGAATTCAGTTGCCCCCCTCCCGCGCAAAGCGCGGAAGCTTTGCTGTTTCACTAAATTATTAGAGAAAGAAGAGGATTCGTTTTACTGTTCTCTATATTAATCCTTGTCTGAATTCAGTTTCCCCACATGATGTATACGTATGGAACGTTCGTTCGCAAATCTTTGCATGCACAGCCCGAGTGGTGGGTATCATGTTATCTCCCGGCAGTGCTTGTCGCAATAGCTTCTGGAAAGGAATTGTATACTACTGTTAGTGTTATCGGCCACTAATTAGGCCCATTAGTGACTATACAAAATATATGCTCTTCCTGGCTATTTAGGAATGTGTCAGTTTGCAACAGAAATGGAGAAACGTGAATTATGTTGAAAATCATGTGATATCACGAACATTTATAAATCAATTGTATGAAATTGAAAATAAGTCATGGTTGGATTTTATTGGGGGGGGGGGGGGGGGGGGGCTAGCGCCCCCAAGCCCCCCCCCCCCCCCCACCAGTACGCCAGTGAAATAGGCCTATGTCAGCTTTTCAATAAAACAAAAATAAGATGTGACATAATAATCTTTCTCCAAAAATGAAAAATGTTTTATGAAATATCAGGAAATAAAATGAGTGAAAAAATAAAAATAAAGATACAATGACGTGAATTTTAAAAAGGGTGAACGGAAACAACATAGCAACTAGTGAACTATCTTATAAGTCATACTAATGTCCGAAAATATTTCTCCTTGTCTCCGATCTTATCACGAATTCGTCACAGAGTTCATCTATGTTTACACTGTCCAGGATTGTTTGATGTGCATAGCAGATTGCTACTTTTGCGCTTTTAGCTCGTTGCTTTTTAACGCTGCGGCTTTGCATTTGGCGCACTGTATTTCTATGATGCTGTTGATTGAACAAATTGAATAAATTCATCAATTCCTGATGAAGCCGTATGAGCGAGAATTCAATTTATTCTTGTCTCATATACGGTTGTCTCATTTACTTCGTATATTATGTATGTATTATGAAAATGAAATAGCAAAATGTGTATATTGATGGTCATCATGCGAGTAATTAACTCGCACTTAAATCATTAACTTCTCTCATCGGGCTCTCATCATTAATTTTTCTCTTCATTTTTTAAATTTTTTTATGGTGAATTATTGGGGGGATGATTGTACAGGCCACCCCCCCCCCCCCCCACCTGAAATATTGGGGGGGGGGGATATATCCCCCCATCCCCCCGGGATCGACACCCATGCCCACAACTATCCGCCTCCATATTGTATTTGTTAATATAGGCCTGTAGTGGTAACCAGACACATGCTCCGCCGACGATTGCTCCGCCGACATTTACTCCGCAAAACGCGACAATTGCTCCGCCGACATTTGCTCCGCCGACATTTGCTCCGCCGACAATTGTTCCGCCGACATTTGCTCCGCTCAAACAGTGCCCCGTAAAAATACAAAGGCTACTACGACAATAATTGTTGCTCCTCCCCAAAAGTACCCCGTAAAAGACAATGCTCCGCCGACAATAAAATTGCTCTCTGATCCAAAAGTGCGGCCTCGTGCAAGACATGAATGCTCCTCTGGCAATTAGTGCAATAAATGCTCAGCCGTTTTTTGCTTTTCCCCATAATGTTTAATTAAAAAAAAAAAAAAATTAAGTTATAGCTCCTTAAGCAAGTTCTCCGGCGAAAGATAATTACTCCGCTCAAAATCTGTTTCATGTATTACTGTATTATAAGGCTGTCTTTCTCTCTCTCTCTCTTGCTCCTCCTTTTCCTTTTCACACCCTTTTCTTGTCTTAGCTCTTTTTTTTCCTTTCCTTTCATGCTATTAGTCTTCTTTCATTTTCATCACTTCTTCTCTTCTCCCCCTCTCGAGTTATATTTCTCTCGTGAAATTGTAACGTAATGTAGTACATGAAGTACAATTTTGTTTAGAATAGTATTTTCAATAATATCCCGTCCGTTTTCTATAGGTTCCTTTCCTTCAGTTAAGTGCTTTACTATATATTCAGGGGCGGATCTAGCTTTTTGCTAAGGGGGGGGTTTGACCAAAATAATGACGATGCGAAGCATCGTCCACGAGCCGCGAAGCGGCGAGCCGATTTTTTTTGGGGTGTTTATTTGAACCCCGCGTAGTTATGTTTTCCTGGCATCTATTAACACAATGGAGACCATAAAAAGCAGTGCATGATAACGTCTTTTTAAATCAAGTAACAGTTTAATACACAGTTATATCCAGAGTAATCATGTGTTTGGTTAAGTTACCAGATGAGTTGAATATCTTCTCACAATATTTGCACTGGAAAGGGTTTCTCTCCAGCGTGCGTTCTTTTTTTTTTTTGGGCCGCCCAAGGGGGGGGTTTAAACCCCCTAAACCCCCCCCCGTAGATCCGCGCCTGATATTAGTGTGTAAAACCCCGTCTCATTCGAGTACTTTGTTTTCACTGACTTTAAGAGACTCACGGAACCACCGGAAGAATAGCAATTGGCTTATCATGAAGAACTAACATCAAACTGCAACAAAATGAAATGGGAATAAGCAGAGAGGCTGCCATCTAATTTTCCCGTCTGAATGAGTTCTCTTCTTTACGTATAAGTGCCCTTCAAAGCTTATTTTGATCCCTCCCCTGTTGTTTTCTAGAACTTCCATGATGACCTAGTACATTGTATAATGCTTTACTTGCAGATGGTTTACCTAGTAAGATGCATGTGCTTGCTTGCATTGAGGTCAGGTCTTACATATTGATGAGCTGTTTGAGCAACTGTCGTTCGAGGAGCATTTGTCACCGGAGTAATTGTCGCGTTTTGCGGAGCAATTGTCGGGGGAGCAATTGTCGGCGGAGCAAACGTCGGCGGAGCAAATGTCGGCGGAGCATCTGTCGGCGGAGCAATTGTCGGCGGAGCAAATGTCGGCGGAGCAAGTGTCGACGGAGCATTTGACGTCGGAGCAAATGTCGCGGAGCAAATGTCGCGGAGCAATTGTCGCGTTTTGCGGAGTAAATGTCGGCGGAGCAATCGTCGGCGGAGCATGTGTCATGGAACCACTTTTTTGTATCCGACAAACGAGAGAGTTGTCCATGACAACATCTCAATTTACTGAAAAAAATGCCAATATCAGATATGTCAAACATTCATGATTATCTTATTGCAGACTTATTTCAATCTTTCGCCCTCCCGTTTCTCTTAATTTTCTGCTTTCAAACAAATGAACTTGTTACAATGGTTGGATTGTCCGTTAAGATGTCAAGATTTGACCCTGCACAGCCGTACAATTTATTAATGTCTCCTTTTAGTGACGATTTGCGATGTCGTTTGATTTAGAATGCTAGGATTTAAACATTATACATGAGCAGAGAAAGTAAAAATCACAGACATTTTAATGAACAGTGCGTCCCAGATAAAACGAAACCGAGAATTATCGATGTTTTATCATAACTTAATCAAAATTATAATTGGTAAATGACACATGTTTGGAAAGCTTAGATCCTCTTCTTTCATTTGATGCAACTCATAATAATGCATATTTCACGCATGAGTGATTAAAATCAATTTGAAGAGAGGAAACCGAAAAGTCGTTTGGCGGGCGGTATCTGAATTTCAAAGAGAAAATCACATTTCTAGAAAGTTGAGTTTCTGCCCTTTCATATGACACCTCATTCAGGAAAAATGAGCTAGGAATAACAAAGTTCTGTTTTTTTAAAGTAGTGCTTGCATTTCCATTATTTGATTAAACGAATTCGTTTTCACTGGCTGCCTGCCGTATCAACAAACGAAATTAACAAAAGACTTAACTCCGTTTCGTTGAAAATCAGCCGTAGACGAAAGACTTCATGCATGGCTGATTGTCAACGAAACGGAATTAAGTCTTTTGTCAATTCTGCTTTTTGCTATGGCAGGCAGCCAGTGAAAACGAATTTGTTTGCTAAAATTATGAAAATGTAAGGGCTACTTTAAACAAACCGAACTTTGTCATTCCTTGCTCATTTTTTCTGATAAAAGCAAAATCTAAATTATCCTAGAATCCGCTAAGATTTTCATTCACTAAAATGCACCGTAAAATAATAGAGAATTCTTCGCTCAGAACCCCCCCCCCCCCCGGACATTAACAGTTCCGATTTTTGGGCAATCGCCACCTCAAATCTGCTAGGTGCCGGAACATGCTCATTATTATAAGGGCAGCAAGGTGCAAGAAAAAAAACATTCTCATAATCATTTCATTTAACGTGTTTTTGGTGATGAAATAAGATTGTAAATGTAGGAAGTATCGTTTATTTGGCTCACTCGCTTCGTTCACTCACAAAATTAAGAAAAGAGGATGGTTTCAGGCGGTGAGGTGTTCGGATATCCTCCTATTTTAGCGAGGTGTCGGAATAATGTAACGCCATAATCTCGCCATTATATATTTTTTTAATGACTACTACATAATTGTTTTAGCATAGTAAAGCTTTTATTTTCTCGCTCGCTATGCTCACTCGCAAATTTAGAAACAGGATAGTTGATATTCAGACAAGATGCTTCAGTTCCTTTCTCCCAATTATTGCCGAGGACAAATCTACACCCTTACTTGAAACAAAAGAAGAAATACAATTTACAGATGCACCATTTTGATCATGAGGATAACTGAATGAATTAATTTCAGACTTACTACACTGAGCGTTCGCCGCTGTTGCTAAGAAGCACACTACTAGATAAGCCACGAACATCATTTTGATGTTGAGATGGCGATGGGTGATACACGCTGGAAAGATGAACTCGCCCATTCACAGTTGGTTGATGATAGGCTCTTCGCTGATACTTTAGCTAACACCGTCGACCCGTTCCAGAATTACTGTGCCGATTTCACTCGCGGTTCTCACCATTTTATCTTCTTGGGGATTTTTCGGTTAGACTTGGGAAGCAGACTCCGATAGAACACTTTTTTCTGATACAAATCTGAAGATCAAAAGCCACCAGCATGTTGGTGTTTGTAAGAAGATTAACAGGATCGACTTTCGAGAACAGGATATATCAAGCACCCTTAGGAAATCGACAAACAAACCACTTAATGTTGCACTCGAAGTTCACTGACATAACCAAGGAAGCCTCTAAAACATAAAGAATACGACGAAGAGCTTTTTATTTTTTTGATTCTGTTCTATGAGCTAGGGCCCTGGATTATTTATTGATTAAATGGAGGTGTTGTGGTATTATAGCGGTTCATTCACTTGACTTCAAATACAAATGTTGAGAGTTCGAATCCCAGACCAGCACTAACTTCCTTAGGTGAGACATTTATCCACATTTGCCACTATAACCACCCAGGTGTAAATGGGTACCCAGTGTGCTAAAGTCCTACCTATTTGGCCACTCGACTATAATGACCGGAGCCATCAGAGCCATTTGATTAGTTTGGCCAATACGGTTCGGGTTGGGCACGATATGGCGAATGACGCTTTGTTGGGGCATGGACCTACTACAAATGGACACTGATCGGTACCATAATACATTCATGCACCTGACTCTGTCAAAATTATCCTAATGACATGCCAAACATGCTTCCAAGCTCATCACGACCACCGCCAGTCAGCCATAAAAACCCAAACTGTGCCTTGAAGAATCAACAAAATGCCTGCGCAAAAGAAACCGAATCGCTTAAAATCACGGAAATGCATGTGCAGTTGTGGTGTACATGTGAATATTGACGTTTTCAATAGAAAATTAGAAGTAGTTTACAAGAGATACCTGTAAATTTGGCTGTAATTCAATGATTTTAAACTTCCTTTAAAAACTTATCCTATCCCTTTCCTAGAAATAGAAGGTATAATAGGACAGTAAAGTATAGGTATTTTTCAAAGTTTGGCAAGTCCAAATGTATATCCACCAGTGTCCACTTTTTTAATAAGCAATCTAATATCACATACATTTTCCTAATTTGGGGTTCACTGCCTCTAACGGGTCTTAAATCACGATGCTTTTCCTGAAACTACACTCTTGGCCCTGGCCCAGCGAAAAGAATCTGAAGAAATGTAAAAGGTTCCTTTGTCTGTGATGATGCGGGATTACATAATCAGCGTTGTCGCGTCAAATGAATGTCCTCATCAACATACACATTATCAGGTGGCGGTGATCATGATGTGATCAAAGAAAGACTCTCATTATTAGTCCATCTGTAGTAGGGTCCATGGTTGGGGCTAGCACAGAGCAGGGACGTGATAGAGAAGGACTGGAATCAAGCCGCTCTCCTTTGACCACATGCTCCAAGCCGCCGAAAAGTTATGCGCTAATCTGCAACTGCTGACCGGGTATCACAGCAACTGTTCGCTGTCCCTTTCAATGATTTCTCATCCATTGCTGAATGTGTAAAGAGTAGAACAAGCGAACACAAACTTGTGTAATTTCATCATTTTTTTACTTCAAAAATACAAAAAACACGCAAAAACACGCATTAGCAAACTTAATGTTATTGAAGATTGTAAATCATGGATCAAATAACGGGACATTAAAACATGCACAAATTAGCGCATTATCCAAAACTATTGAGTTTTTGTCAGGATGTAATTTTTCTTTTACCAACTCTGGCACACAAATTATAGGAAGGATAGAGTTCTAAATTTGGAAATGTGTTTGATACACTATTCCCAATACAATCCCCATATAAAGTTTTTGATTTACACTGAAATTTTGCCGGTAATATAATATTTTGTAATAAATGTAAAACTGGTGCCTGGCTTCCGAAAGTCCCCGCAGTGGAAGCGCGGTTCGGAGCATGGAACTTCAAAGCCAAGTGGAATGTTACACATCCCATTGTTACGCTTTAGAACTCACGAATGCTATGAATAAATTACAAGAGTTTCGCCGGCTTGATTCCAGTCCTTCTCTATCAAGTCCCCGCACAGAGTAAAAGAAATGTGAAACTGTGATGAAACTGTGACATACTGAAACCAAGATGGCAAAACTCTTGGGGTAATAATGTGTGAGCGCCAAGAGCATCACGGCGTAACGAACATGAGCGTTGGATCAGAAGTCACCACTAGTATCATTGGATCATATATTATATCTTAGATTATTACAAATTAGATCAGCCAGATGTTGAGAAACATCAAATGTTAAACTCATTTTTAGAGAACATGTAACATCAATAAAGTTGAAATTATTATTCATCAAAGATCACGCAGATACATGTGAAATTCTGTCAAAGATCTCAAGTATTTTAAAATGCATCCAAATCGGTAACAAAATGTATCGTACAGCGTTCTTTCAAATTTAGAAATAGACATACGCATTTACAGTATAATATGTGTGTATTTCTTGATTTTTAAATTTTATTTAAGCTTAAAGAAATGCATCATGTAAGACACGTAAGAAAATGTGTCCACACGTCTTAATCGTCTGTCTCTCTGTCTGTCTCTCTCTCTCTCTGTCTCTCTGTGTCTGTCTCTCTCTGTCTTTCTCTCTCTGTCTCTCTCTCTCTCTCTGTCTCTCGTTGTCTCTATTTACTCCTTATTGATTTGTATCCCATTTTAAATTATCTTAGGCATGTACATTCGTACTAATGTTTTAATTACCTCTCTTTTTCTCTTATTCGCTTATTTTCCGTCTCTCTGTCTCTGTCTGTTTGTCTCTCTCTCTCTCTCTCTCTCTTTGTCTCTCTATCTCTCTCTCTCTCTCACACACACTCTCTCTCTCTCTCTCTCCCTCTCTAATTTTCTCTTTTTCCAGTCTTTCCTGATGTTCCCAGGTCAGCCCAAAGTTCCGTCATCGATCTTGCGTCTTCTCTCTACGTGGCAAAGAGCTCGAATGAAGTCGGTAGGCCTATACATGGAGGCGGATGAGGCCACCACGTCGCGAATGAGTTATATATATATATATAAGAGGGCCATATCCTCTTTTCTATCCTTTAATTACATTCCCCCTCACTTTCTTTCCCTCTTTCTCCCCCCGCCTCCCCACCATTTGCCTTTCGATTTAGGAGTAATGTCCCATGTAGCCCATAGCTCCGCCAACTAGTAGGCCTATCCCTATATAGTTGACCTTCTACACCGTGTAGAAGGTGATCTATCAACGGTCAACGGCCTAGTTCCGGGACGCTTTCGAGAGGACACCAATCACCTCTTCGGAATTGAAAAGAACCAGCAGATAATTACGAATGATGATCTTAACCAATTGAAGAGCCCCGGATGCAGGTTTACCACCTTGAACAGATCACGCGATTGTGGTATTGATTACTGTGGAAAGTGGATTAACCAAAATTATTTTAATCAATAAATGGCTGATTTTAAAGGCTAAAAAACTGCATCCGCCTTGGCAGTGCCATTGACATGACCCGAAGTGTGTGAAGGGGGTATAATACCCCATTCACATACACGGAGTTTTCTTACGAGTCCTTACGGATCGCACAAATACACGGATCTTTCACGGATCCTTACGATTTGGCCACTTTTACGACCGGTTTAAGAGTTAATGGGTACCCAGTGTGCTAAAGTCCTACCTATTTGGCCACTCGACTATAATGACCGGAGCCATCAGAGCCATTTGATTAGTTTGGCCAATACGGTTCGGGTTGGGCACGATATGGCGAATGACGCTTTGTTGGGGCATGGACCTACTACAAATGGACACTGATCGGTACCATAATACATTCATGCACCTGACTCTGTCAAAATTATCCTAATGACATGCCAAACATGCTTCCAAGCTCATCACGACCACCGCCAGTCAGCCATAAAAACCCAAACTGTGCCTTGAAGAATCAACAAAATGCCTGCGCAAAAGAAACTGAATCGCTTAAAATCACGGAAATGCATGTGCAGTTGTGGTGTACATGTGAATATTGACGTTTTCAATAGAAAATTAGAAGTAGTTTACAAGAGATACCTGTAAATTTGGCTGTAATTCAATGATTTTAAACTTCCTTTAAAAACTTATCCTATCCATTTCCTAGAAATAGAAGGTATAATAGGACAGTAAAGTATAGGTATTTGTCAAAGTTTGGCAAGTCCAAATGTATGTCCACCAGTGTCCACTTCTTTAATAAGCAATCTAATATCACATTTCCTAATTTGGGGTTCACTGCCTCTAACGGGTCTTAAGTCACGATGCTTTTCCTGAAACTACACTCTTGGCCCTGGCCCAGCGAAAAGAATCTGAAGAAATGTAAAAGGTTCCTTTGTCTGTGATGATGCGGGATTACATGTCAGCGTTGTCGCGTCAAATGAATGTCCTCATCAACATACACATTATCAGGTGGCGGTGATCATGATGTGATCAAAGAAAGACTCTCATTATTAGTCCATCTGTAGTAGGGTCCATGGTTGGGGCTAGCACAGAGCAGGGACGTGATAGAGAAGGACTGGAATCAAGCCGCTCTCCTTTGACCCCATGCTCCAAGCCGCCGAAAAGTTATGCGCTAATCTGCAACTGCTGACCGGGTATCACAGCAACTGTTCGCTGTCCCTTTCAATGATTTCTCATCCATTGCTGAATGTGTAAAGAGTAGAACAAGCGAACACAAACTTGTGTAATTTCATAATTTGTTTACTTCAAAAATACAAAAAACACGCAAAAACACGCATTAGATAACTTAATGTTATTGAAGATTGTAAATCATGGATCAAATAACGGGACCTTAAAACATGCACAAATTAGCGCATTATCCAAAACTATTGAGTTTTTGTCAGGATGTAATTTTTCTTTTACCAACTCTGGCACACAAATTATAGGAAGGATAGAGTTCTAAATTTAGAAATGTGTTTGATACACTATTCCCAATACAATCCCCATATAAAGTTTTTGATTTACACTGAAATTTTGCCGGTAATATAATATTTTGTAATAAATGTAAAACTGGTGCCTGGCTTCCGAAAGTCCCCGCAGTGGAAGCGCGGTTCGGAGCATGGAACTTCAAAGCCAAGTGGAATGTTACACATCCCATTGTCACGCTTTAGAACTCACGAATGCTATGAATAAATTACAAGAGTTTCGCCGGCTTGATTCCAGTCCTTCTCTATCAAGCCCCCGCACAGAGTAAAAGAAATGTGAAACTGTGATGAAACTGTGACATACTGAAACCAAGATGGCAAAACTCTTGGGGTAATAATGTGTGAGCGCCAAGAGCATCATCACGGCGTAACGAACATGAGCGTTGGATCAGAAGTCACCACTAGTATCATTGGATCATATATATCTTAGATTATTACAAATTAGATCAGCCAGATGTTGAGAAACATCAAAATATGTTAAACTCATTTTAGAGAACATGTAACATCAATAAACAAATCGTAAACTAACCGTAACGAATCGTTACAAAAATCTGTAACGAGTCATTTACGGATTCTTGCGAGCAGTTTACGGATGGTTACGTGTTGTTGCGAGCGGTTATACGGATGGTTACGGATTGTTACGAGCTATTTACGGGGCTATTTACGAGCTATTTACGGACATATCAGTCCGTGGACAACCGTAAGGAGATTTTTGACATGTCAAAAAATTTGCCTCTCCTTTCACGGATCCTTAAGAGTGTCTACGAGTTGTTGCGAGTTGTGACGATTTATTTACGGATACCAGCGAGTTGTTTACGGGTGCTTGCGATTGACTACGAGTTGGCGATCCTTAAGGACTCGTAAGAAAAATCCGTGTATGTGAAGGGGGTATTAAGCAGTAGTTAATCGAGGTCACTTTACTTACGAATGCATGAGCTCGATGTATCTTAGCATAGTCGCTAAACTGTCGCTAAAACGATTGAAAATATATAGATGGGCAAAGGATATTGATGCCCATATCATATTTCTCCAGGAGACCCATTTCACAGATGACATTGTAAAGAAACATGCTATATATGTTTGGTCAGGTCGTGCTTTCCATTCAGTGGGCACTTCGTAAAGCTGCAGAACAAGCATTTTACTCCGCAACAAGGCTATCGATGTGCACGAAAAGATTGCTTTTGAAAATGACAGGTTGAACGGAATAAAAGTATCTTTTGCAGGTGAATCTATTTGATTTATTAATTTATATTCACCAAATGTATTAAGCATCAGAAAGGATTTTTTCCATGAATGTTTTCATTTATTTCATGAACATGTACTTCCAGGAGATCGGGTTGTTTTAGCCGGTGACTTTAACACGGTCCTGAATTGTAAAAAGGACAAAAATGGAGGAATTATTAAAGATAGTAATGATGCTTTTTATTTGCGTAACCAAATCTCTTTTAAAACACTCAATTGATACATTGAGAGATAGAAACCCTGGAGGAAGGAAATTTACACATAAACAATCTTATCCATGCTTTGTAGTTGTCTCGAATTGACTAATTCCTGTTATCCGCATGGTTAAATGATTTTGCTAAAGTTATAGTAATTTTAGGTCGCTTTATGTCAGACCATAATGCGGTGTACTTAGAGTTCGAATTTAAGGCGGCATTAAAAGGCAAAGGAATTTGGAAAATGATTGACTCACTTTTGCAAGATTATGTTAATCAGAAATTATTTATTTCTCTTAGTAATGATTTCGAAGAAAAAATTATTCGAAAAAAAGAGAATATATCGGTTTCTTGGGACATTTTTAAACAGAAAATAGGACAAGTCAATTAATTTTTGAATTAATGAGGCAAGGGTAAGAAAAGGCGGACATTTTTTCTTACAAGACCGGTAATATCATTTATCAACCGAATTGTCTCATGTTAGAAGACAATTGTCTTAATTTTATGAATAAGAAATACATGCAGCACAAATAGGTCCAAAATCAAATGGTATGAAGATGGTGAGCGAAATCATAAATATTTGTTAGGGTTAGAAAAAAGAAACTCTAAGTTAAAGAATATGTTTAAAGTAAATGTTAATGGAATAATATACAGAAATATAATTGTAGCTGAACATGAGTTGAATATTGTTCTCGTTTGTAATCAGCTAGAGAAAAAGAGAATGAAGTTATGAATTAACTTAAACACATGATCGTTGATAATGTATTAAATGAAAAACAAAAGGGATACTGTGATTCAGAAATAACACTTACAGAATGTAATGATGCTCTAAATTGGACTAAAAAAGAAAAAGGTCCAGGCTCAGATGGTTTGACTTTTGAGTTTAACCAATGTTTTGGGAATAATTTGAAATATATTCTGTTCAAATTACTTTAAAAAATCATTTTCAGTAGGAAATTTACCAATTCGACAAACTAGAGCTATCATAACCTTTCTACATAAGAAAGGCGAAAAAGAAAATATTTCAAATTGGAGTTTCCTAAATACTGATTACAAATAATAGCATCTGTTTTAGCAGGTTGAAAAAAGTGTTTAAAATGTCTGTATTGACTCAGATCAAAATGCGTATCTTAAAGTAGGCTAGTAACATTGTGGAAGGTTGATGAAAATACTGCGTTATTTTGTAATGAAATGTTATTTATTATATTCTTTCTACTGTTCTAACTCTTTAACATGCACAAATGGGATATAAAGCCAATTCATTGCTTTGTGACGATTTACACTCACCTCAAATCAAATTAAATTATAATTATATAGTTGGGAGAATTCAGGAATTGATCATAGCATTTTTTCCCAACTGTTATCATTAAAGACATTAATAATGGTCTTTTTTCACTCAAACTTTAAGATTATCTTTAATTGTACATCAAGCATTAAAGTCACTTCGTTAGCACCATTTTCTCTCATCTGAACAATGCTGAAAGGTCCTTTTAAAGGATATTTATTGTGAACAATATTCGTTCGATCGATGATGTAATATGTTATTTTGAAGAAAAAATGAACTGTAGAGCTGTTATTTTTTGGATCTGGAAAAGAATTTACACAAATGTTCAAAGTTGTATTTTTAATAATTATTGGCAATCATTATTTGTTTTCTCTGCAAAGAGGTCTCCGGCAAGGTTGCCCAGTGTCCGCTCTATTGTTTTTAGTTTTCATAGAAATATTAGCAATTGATATTATATCAGATGAATCTATTCAAGGTGTTCAATTACCGGGGTTAGTAAGTATACCTGGTACTCAAGTGAAAATTAGCTTGTTAGCAGTTGACACAACAATTTTTGTTGCAAACGAAACTTCTTTGAAAAATGCCATGTGTATAATAAGAAACTGTTGGTTGGGTAGCAGGACCTACTTTAAATACAATAAAACCCAAAGGTTTCCATTGTGGTGAATTTAATGTAAAACAGTAAAAAGAAATCACATGGTCTAATCAGTTTGTAAAAACACTCGGGGTTTACTTTAGTAAGAACATGAAATTCGCTAATGAGAAAACATGGAAGGAAAAGGTAGAACAAATTGAAAGCCAAATTAGACAATGGAAATGTAGAAAGTTGACATACTTTGGTAAGATAACTGTATTGAAATCACTTGTATTGTCAAATAAAACTTATATTATGTCAGTTTTTCCAAATATTGATTTTATAAATAATCATATTGAAAAAATCATTAACAATTTTGTATGGGATGGTTTAGATAGATTAAAAAGAAAAACTATAATCGGGTCAACTGAAAAAGGAGGTTTGAATATGCCAGATTTGTTTTGTTGCAACGTTTAGCTCTGAAAGTAAATTGGCTTTATAAGTTAATAGAAAATAAAGATCACAATTTGGGATGGAAAATTCTCCCACATTATTATTTGGACTATCATGGTCCCAACTTGTTATTGCTCACGATGAGTTTCTTAAAAGACGAAGAATTTAAAGTTCCGAGAGATATACCTTTATTTCATCCACAATGTATTTCAGCATGGAAACAAATTTCATCGTGTAAATAAGTCATGTAATGAGGTCACTAATATTAGAATGCAGCTGTTATGGGGAAACACATACACATACAAGACAACAAATTATGTTTATGTTGGAAGCATTGGCTAAAATTTGGAATATTATTTATTGGGGATATCATAGACGCCAAAGGGGATGTGGATATAAATCGGGCAAAATAATTACTTTGTATTAAACATAATTATTTATGTGAGGTTAAAATACTTTGTGACTGGAAAAGAAAATTAAAATGTGAAACTTTTTTTTGTTCATATGAAAACACACGTCTTCATTATTTTGAATTGACACCAAAAGTATGTCATGATATATCAGTTACAAAAATATCAATGTCACAGATTATATATAAGGTATTAGTTGAAAGAACTTTTATAAATGCAAATGTTCAAATTTATTGGGAATATTTTTTTGGGAAAAATGTTATCCTGGGCCACTCTATAGAAAATGAGTTTGACATACTTAAAGGAAATACGATTAAAACAGTTTAATTTCAAATGATTCTACATATTATAACATGTGAAGTACATCTATATCGTTTAAAAAAAAATGCACAGAGAATCATTATCATTTATTTTATCATTGTGATTACTCAAACATATTTTGGTACAAGGTCTTAATTCTTCTCAAAAAAACAAAAGTATTGTTTGATAATGAAAACATTGATTACATTGATATATTGTAGGCAAGCAATGTAATTATATACATTCAAAATATGCGGTTTTTAAAAATCTATCAAATAATTGGGTTCTTATGTTTTATATACACAAAAAAAGAAGATGTAATTTTACAAACATATTCGAATTTTGTTTAAAGGAAATATTATGGAGGGCGTATGTTAAAATGTTTTACCTCTGGAAAAAATATTAATTATGTTAAAAAAGTATAATTAAAGGTAATACAAAGTTTTGGTAAGGGGTCATGAATTTGGTTCAATTAAACATATTGGAAGCATATGAGATCCTACAATATTTAGTGATCGTTGTCGTGGTTGAAATCGAGTCTAAAGTTATGAAATTGTAAATAATACACTCTTGATGCTGTATAGCTCCCTCTCAAGGTCATGATATTAATTAAGCTATAAAACAGTGTTTCTTGACTAAAATCGACCGATTTGCTATTCCCATTTGGAAATTATATATCACAACTACATATTCTGAGATTTACGTGGTAGCAGATACTATTGTACAGCCGTAGGCGCTATTTGAAATTTATCGAAATTTACCGGGAGCACCGGTAAATTTTTATATTCCATTTTTCTCGAAAGCAGAAGTGTTTTAGGAGCTAAATTTTCTAGTGCTTATAACACATCCACAGGGACATCTAAATATATCAAAATGGTAAAGAATCACTATTCACCCAATTTTCAAAATTTCCCAAAACTTTGTATTACCTTTAATTTAGTGATATAAATATGATTCGTGTGTTTTTCTTTCTAATCAATATAATTATGTGATTTTTATGTAAGTATTATTTAATTAATAATTGATGGGGAAAAAAGAAGAAAAAAAGAATGCATTAGCCATTTGATAACTTTTATTTCTTCTTCTAAACCCTGAATCGGTACTTTCGAGTGCGCATGCTCTATAACAAATTTTTTAAACAGTCTGTCTTGACTTTCCAGCTATCTGTTGTTTAATGAAACATCCCGCACTAGTGCCGCATTCATGAAAGTCAATTCCTTGGGAGGGGGGGGGGGGAGGGATCAAAAAATTAACCATAACAAAGTCAGGGTTGGTTAAATTGAGGGTTTAACTTTAACCATGACCGACTTGTAAGGCTGGATGTGAGAACCCCATGTTTTTTTTTAAAGAAGCCTATTAATGCTCTTTAATTGCACCACAGAGAATGACTTTATTGCAATTGCATTTTCTATTAAAGAAAAATAGAGACAGTGGATTTAAGATGTATCTCCACCTGTTATTCAAATATTTCAAAAACCTTAAGCATTACCTATCATTTATTGCAAACTATTTCATCTGTTTTTCTATACTCTTTACACGATTTGTATCTGTGTTATACTCCTAGTGTTGTAAAATGCATATATGCTCGATTGCAGATTGCAAATCAATTAAATCAGACTCTTAAGAAAAAAAAAAATTACATATCTGTTTGAGTGGGGTAGCTACAGGGGCAAGGAGCGGAATACCCCCTCCACCCCCTCCCCCCCCCCCCCCCCACGCACACAAACACGCACACACACACGCGCACGCACGCGCACACACACACACACACACCACTACACGTTTATGGCGTCAAACGTGGACGAAGTTTATTACTTGTGTGTGTGTGCATGGGTAATTGCCTGCAACCGCGGACCACTCCATAGAAAACTACATTCAACCCCGGACGTACCTGCTATGGGATGATAGCAGGTAGCGCGTTTTTCCCGCGCAGTCATCGAAGGGGGCGCTGTGACATTTCGCGATACACATAGAACTGATCCACTCGATGTTGGCTACACGCTGCGACATCTAATATTCAAACGCCCCCTACGTCGTAAATTTTATACGGCGAAAACCAGGATCGCAACCGTGGACGGTCCCCCATTGCAGGTACGTCCGCGGTTTGAGGGTAGTTTTCTATGGAAAGGTCCGCGGTTGATGGCGTTTTCCCACGCACACACACACGCACACACACACGCACACGCACACAAATGAGCGTTCCATTCCCGACAAGGCCCACCCGGGGGTTCTTCTTCTCGTACGAAAAGTTGAGTGGCCGCTGTCCTCTTGGCGCGTATTGGCGGGTGTTGTGCTTCATGATGAGGATGATGATGATGAAGATTAAGATGATGACAATGATGATGATATGATGGTAGTGTTTAATGTGTATTAAAGGGAAGATTACCAGGGTTATGCCACTTAAACATTCAGCGATCTTGATAAAAATCAATGCATTATCAGAAAAGGGGATATTATGAAACAATTGCCACCGTGTTTGTTTTGTGCGTGTGTGCGTGTGTGTGTGTGTGTGCGTGTGTGTCTGTCTGACTGTCTTTGTTCAATGCACTGTTTTATTCCTCATCCAGTAACTTGGCGCAAGTGAGATCTGGCAGTCTTGTAAAGATTGTCTGATGTTCAGTCATGCATGCAGAGATTCAAACGAAAATGGTACCTAAATGTAGGCCTACTGGGAGGATAACTTTATCAAGACATATCATGAAACCCATGATTAAATATTCATACTTCAAATAATACAACTTTTAATAAGTGGGACATTTTTTCTGACTCACTCTGTATTAATTAACTAATGAATTAACAATAATCAATTAATGAATTAAGAATAATCACCCATGGATCTGTGCTCCCCTATCTCTACTCTTCTTTCTCTTTCATATTTATATCACACACACGTACAGCGCGTACCCTTGTATGAATGCTTGCCTATAATAAACACTTCGCACATTAATTCACCAACACCATACACATCATTTTTCTCCATCGCTTCGAGTTGGCTCTCCCTCCCCCTCTTTATCTGTCTGTCGATCTCTATAAGTCCCCTCTCCCTCTCTCTATCTCGACTACTCATCTGTCTGTCTGTCTCCCGCCCCCCCCCCCCCCCACTCCGGGGTCGGAGCGACCGCATGCGTGTTCCCAAAATGTCAGGTAAAGGGGTACTTTTCACGCACCAAAGTCCGGCTCGTAGTACACAAAAATCCGGCCCGTATTGACTTTACACACCGGACTTAGTAGGGCGTTTTCAAAAGGAGGGAACATGCATACGCGTACCCTGAATAACACTGAGTGAGGAGGGGGGGGGGGGGGGGTCTCTCTCTCTCTCCCTTTATGTCTTAGCCCCCTCTCTACATTCCAATCTAATAATATGCATATTTTTGTTAGCTCAACATTAAATTTCCTATTCTTTTTCTATTGATCTTAATGTATTTAATATCATCTGAGCATATAGACCTCTCAGTGCAACCCTGCAAGTTCTATTCATGTATTTTAGTATAATTCCATATTCCTCAAAAGCATTTCATTTTATGTTTTCAATTGCCAGTCGCAATGAAGGAATTTCAAGTGCGATTCCATTTTATATTGGACATTGCTTGCTACGTTGATATTCTCCTACACAGGAATCAAACTAAAGAAAGCTCAGAAATTGTTTTCACCTTGACCAGCACTCACCCTTCTCTTGAAAAAAAAATCATTTTGCAACAAAAGATACAAAGTTGCCATATATCTAGCAGGATTTCTCCTGACAAAAAATAAATATAGAACAAGAGATACATTTTCAATCAGGTTAAAGAGGAGTCAATATACACCCAACAATTAAAATATATTGTACAGGACTTCACTTGAGACTCGCCCTCCTTTACTTCAATAGGTACAGTATGTTTTAGTATGTTTTTTGTTCTGTTCTTTTGATCCGTTTTATTTTTTTCCTGTATGTGTGTGTGTTTTAGGGGTAGGCTTTCATGTAAGGAATCCTTCCTCTCTGCCTATCCCAAATGCTCTCATAAATTGCAATTGTTATCAGTATCTTGTTTTTTATCATTCCATTCTGTATTTGTATGTTTTAAATGTTTTCATGAAGAGTGTTGAATAAACTTTTAATTGAAATGAATTCAACTTACATGAGTGTGCACTCAGGTAACAACCATGATCATGTAACAAAAATAATCAGAGTAAAAATTGCGTTTCCTTCTGGAAAAACTTTATTTTGCATATCAAAAATACAAAATATAAAGACATGCAATACCACAGAAATACACATTATTTATTCTTCATGACTGTCACTGGCACGTTCTTTCAGAAAATAAATATCACACACACACGACTTCCATAAAAAAAGTGATAAAATACCTGAATTACATATCAATCAATGTCACTGATTTTTTTTAGCAGGTTGTTTAATCTTTGAATACATATACATGTAGCACCAATGAATTTTTTTTTACTAAGAAAAAAAGTGTAGGAGATTTATAAAAATAACACAAAGAGGGGTGAGATTCAAAATTAATTTAAAAATGAGATTCTGGTCATGGTCTTTTTCATGAATGGATTAAATATCTGTCAAAAATGTGCTGAGCACAACGAGATACTTAGTCAATGAGAAAATCATATTTATTTGTTATTTTCCAAAAATGAGATGAAACTAATCACATGTATATTATCTCAATTAGTAGTATAAAAGAAGATAAGTCATTACGGACTAACGGCAATCAATAAATCCTCAATAGCAGTGACACACGTTCAGAATGTGGCAGATTTTTAAAAACTCATCACCAAGCGAGATTTTGGCAAGCAACTAGGTAATTGGGAGCTTCAGTTATCCCATTCATAGTCTATGTTATTAATGTTTTTAATAATATAACTCTGTATCAACAGTGTGTTCCTTCGGCAGGCATACATCTTATAGCTGCAATCATCCCATAACGTTTCTCATTTCCTGATTACCAAAGGTGTTTGATGGTCTCCAATGACACAGTACCAGGCATACAAGACCAATCAATGACAACTGCTTCAATCTTATTGTTGCAGCATCAGATTTGAATTAGTACAAGAGGTTCACAGGTTTTTCATGATCAGCAGTGTCACTCTAGTGAGACTTTATTGAATCACAGCTAATGTCCAATGATCCTAGGCACTAGATAACATTGCACTGTTTCCCAAGTTTTTACGAACTGCACCAACACAGAAATACAGAGAAACCTGCTGTAGCAACCACCTGGTTAGAAAAACCACCTGTCGGTAAAGACTATATTTTCAATTTTCCTTGAAAATTGTTTTTCATTAAAACCTGTACACAAAGACTACTTTTCTTGACTTCCTTGAGCAGTCTTTATATACAGGTTTACATTTTACCGTATCAGGGGGGGGGGGGTGTTTCACAAAGATCCTAAGTCGAACTTAACTCTAAGTTGGACTTAAAAGTTATGGAGAGCCATTTGTAGCATTCAAATACAATATATTAAAAAATCGAAAAATCAAGTATTTTAGATTTTTTTTATAAATTTCACATCAAGAACATGAAATCTCATTGAAAATAGAAAAGATAAATGATTTGAATCAACATTTTATGCCTTATAAAATAATTTTTACAAAATGTTTTCAATGATGATAACGGCTTTCCATAAATTGTTAAGTCCAATTTAGAGATAAGTTCAACTTAGGATCTTTGTGAAACACCCCCCAGGTCTAGTAGAGGTACATATAGGAGCATCAATAATCTGGCCCAAAGCTTTCTCTCTCCTGCTGATTGCCATAGTATCAGATCAAGGTCTACTTAGATTGAAAATCTTGCAGACCCACTGTCTATTACAAATGTAGACGGACGAGTAATGGCTCCAATAGTCCTATCATGCATAGTTTTCTTTGTCCTCTGTACCATATCGTCGGATGGAAGTCTGCTGCAAGTGCCTCTGCTCTTTCCGGAGCTGGACGTAGAACCGGATCACGTCTGGATGCGCCCTGACGCAGCTCCCGTCAAAGTCCAGGACCCGGAGCCCCTGCAAGCTGGTAGCCCTGGAGAGGGCAACGTACGCCTGGCCGCACTCAAAGACGCGGGAGAGGGAGATCTCTACACAGTCCAGAGACATGCCCTGAAAGAATGATTGGGAAAAAGGTGATGGATTTCAATCTTTGTAAATCCTGTCCCTTCAAATGTTTTAAAGAGCAATCCAACTTTTTAAAGAGTTCATTTGTATGAAAGCAGAAAAATCAGAGGGACAGAATAGTGAAAGATTGAAATAAATTGGACAAATAATGAGAGCGTTATGAATGCTTCAAATATGAGATAACTAAACCTTGCGAATCTCAAATCTGCAATGGCATTATTGGATTGTGACGTAGCCATGGACAACTCTCCTGTTTGTGTGTGAACAAAAATATCATGAATTTCTATTTTTTTTCCAAAGTGCCTTTCTTATAGGACATTATTTAAAAATCTTTACAAGTTAATGCATAATACTTAGCCAAGCAAAATGCTAATTCAAATACTGATTTAATCTATGTACTAAATTGAATATGGCCCGAGATGTGCATTAGGCCAAGTGATGCAGAGATGCCAACTTTTGGAAAACAGAAATAGGGAGGATTTGTAACCGACACCAAATAATGTGCGCGTAGCGCACATCTCGAGCGCGTAGCGCCCGACCCATGCGGCCGGGTCCAGGGCCCGCCTTAGGGCCCTGGAAGCTCTGGGGTTCTAGATGCTCTCTGGTGCAATCTGAGCCTTATTTTGCAGCATTTTACATGTGTATTTAGTTAAATAATTCCCACTTTTTTTAAAAATAACATACAAATTGTACAAAATGCGTGATGAATTCCGTTCAGACTTCCGAATACACAGGTACTTGATACTGTATTCGGTTGTATACTTCTGAGACCATTTCTTGGTCTTCTTTTGCTGATTTTCCGCCATTTGGATGCTGTGTCAATATCCACGCATTGGTTACAGCGATCCATATGCTGAAACAATCTTTCGCTACTCTTTATTTGTCTTTTAACATAGTGGAATTACTACATGCTAAAGTTAGCAGACAATATTTCTCATTCAATTCACAGATATATATACTGATAAGCGCCCCCAAAAAAAAAAAAAAAAAAAAAAAAAAAATGATTTTTTTTTTTTTTTTTTTTTTTTAAATAAATCGGGAGGATAAGGATGGCGATCGTAAGGTCGGGAGTTGGGGTGAATTATCGGGAGCCTCCCGATGGAATCGGGAGGGTTGGCATCTCTGGTGATGATCGAACTAAATGGCAGACAATCTGCTAGATGTGCAATGGGTAAAGGAAAACAAATAAGAACTGGGGGGGGGGGGGGCTTCACAAAACTTGACATCAGTGACAAAACAGTTTTTGTTATAAGCTAGTGAAATACTTGCTTCTGATTGGTCATCAGCAGAATTAAACAATCTTTAATCAATCCTTAAACAATAGACAAAGGGGATTTAGATTAAATGCGACTGGATGAGATCGGGAAAGGACAATCGTCATTAGACCAAATGACAATTCAGCTATCAACATTGGGGGCTTACCTGACTTTTGTGGATGGAGATGGCCCAGGCTAGCTTGAGAGGGAGCTGTCTCCTGGTGAGGATCAGAGATTGACCGATGCACATTGACCAGCGCTCCGGTCTTATCACCTCCTCTAGACCAGACATGAACCGCACCTTGGGGTTACCTATGTGGGACGAGAGGGGTAGGGAGTGTGAAGGGGAGATGAGAGAGAGAGAGAGAGAGAGAGAGTTAAAGAGAGGGAGAGAAACAGGCATGCACAGAGAGAGAGAGAGAGAGTTAAAGAGAGATAGATACATGTAGATAGAGAGTTAAAGAGAGGGAGAGAGAGACAGATAGAGAGAGAGAGAGAGAGAGAGAGAGAGAGAGAGAGGATATAAAGTAAAAGAGAAGAAATATACAGAAAGATAGAAAGAGAAAAGTGATAGAGGTCTCATTCATTACAACAACAGAAAAGGTCATGTATTTCTCAAATCCGTGTCTATTCAACTCTGTACTCTGTACAAAATACTGAGAACAATGAAAATGGGAGATGACAAACTAAGGTAATAGCCTGAAAAAAGACACCCATGGAATGAATGCTTGTTATCAGAAAACATACTACAAGTTTCACTTGAGTGTCTCAGTGCGACTATTTTTACCCTCTGTCCTAATTAAATTGATAATGCTGTTGTGGAATCCTTGTAGGGTGTTTTATATGATTGAAAGCAATTGTGCAGGTTGAAATATATATACTTCGACATGCTTAATATTCTTCTCAGGAACGAATTTTTCCATGGCATTTATGTACTATTTTCCGTAATGCTAAGTCTTAGCACCAAGAGTGATATGCACTGGCAAGAACACATCTAGGTATATTATAAATTTTGCTGTAGCTGGTATAAACAAACGTTTGACTTGCCCACAAGATCTCAAACGCACCATACTCTCAAATCACAAAAAAACAACAAGAACAAGTAGCTTTCACTTACCCTTCATCCCTGATTCGAAGCCGGTGACCACGCCCCTAGCTCCATTCACTAGACCTTTATGTACATCCAGATTCTTGGCTAACATAACCTGTGAGGAGGATATTCATAATAATAATAATAATAGTTATAATAATAATTAAAGTAAAATTCAGATAGCACTTGATGCTTATGTTTCTAAGCCCTGTACTTGGCGCGAAAGCTCAGTCGGTAGAGCAGTGGTCTCGTAATCCGGTGACCCGAGTTTGAAACCAAGTCGATGCGCTAGTGCCCTTTGGAAAGGCATTAATCCTCATTACCAGGTTCCTCGGAGAGGACCTAAGTCGTCAGTCTTCTGGTTGCTTACTAACAAGCATTTATTGCTTTCTTAGCTCTCAGGTAAAATAACCACCACTATTACAACAAAGATTACCCGAGCGGCCCTGATAAGGCGCCCTGGCATTCTAGAAATTTTTCCTACAGGGTACCCATTTACATCACATGGGTGGAGAGTGGCAAATGCAGATTAATGTCTTATCAAAAGACACTAGTGCCACAGTGCAAATCGAATTGGGAACCATGTGATCCACAGTCTGATGACCTATCTACTAAACCGCGATACCTGTGTCAGTCCAGGGACGTGTTAGAGAAGGACTGGAATCAAGCCGCTCTCCTTTGACCCCATGCTCCACGCCGCCGAAAAGTTATGCGCTAATTTGGGTGGTAGAATAAAAAAGCGCATGAAATTTCAGGATTTAGAATTCCTATATCAGAAAATGGTATCGCAGCAACTGTTCGCTGTCCCTTCCAATGATTTCTCATCCATTGTTGAATGTGTAAAGAGTAGAACAAGCGAACACAAATTTGTGTAATTGTATCCTTTTTTCAACTTGAAAAATTTAAAAAAACACGCGAAAACACGCATTAGCAAACTTAATGTTATTGAAGATTGTAAATCATGGATCAAATAGCGGGACATTAAAGCATGCACAAATTAGCGCATCATCCTAAAATATTGAGTTTTTGTCAGGATGTAATTTTTCTTTTACCAACTCTGGCACACAAATTAAAGGAAGGACAGAGTTCTAAATTTGAAAATTTGTTTGATGCACTATTCCCAATACAATCCCCATATAAAGTTTTTGACTTACACTGAAATTTTGCCGGTAATTTAATATTTTGTAATAAATGTAAAACTGGTGCCTGGCTTCCGAAAGTCCCTGCAGTGGAAGCGCGGTTCGGAGCATGGAACTTTAAAGCCAAGTGGAATGTTACACATCTCATTGTTACGCTTTAGAACTCACAAATGCGTTGAATAAATTACAAGAGTTTCGCCGGCTTGATTCCAGTCCTTCTCTATCAAGTCCCTGGTCAGTCTTACTCTCAATGATTAGACATATATTACAGGACGCATTTAAAGATTATTTTTTTCAGGCCCCGTCTTATAAAGAGTTTATATCAATCGCAACTATGTACATAAGAGGTAGGTGACTGCAAACTTGCTATCGATTTGGATCAATCGGAACTCTTTATAAGATAATAAATTCTCACAAAATCAAACCACTGCACATACACTGCATGGTAAGACTAAAACTATCAATATCTGCAAAATAACTTAGGTAGGAAATTTTAAATACTTAACCACAGGTGAATTAATGTACGAGCAAAGAAAGACAAGTATATTGAGCTAAAGAAGTCCAGAGCGCACAGCATGCAGCATTATAAGAGTTGTGCTTTTCAGTGTATTTAATTTTAAAAAGTTTCATTAGTTCTTGGCCTTACTAGAAATGAAGCAAAGTCTGTTCATTCTCATCACTATAGATAAATTAGACCTAGTTACAAGTACTGCTGTGTCGTTAAAAGTTTGAGAGGGTCATAAAACAGGTGTCACTCTTTTCTTATTATCCCATTCAGAATAAACATATGACAGTAGAAAGGACTTGTCCAGCTGCAAATGAATATCTGAATGATATTGTCCTCTTGTATTTAAAAAAAAAAAATTGATTTAGGAAATTTAATGTATGATTTCATGTGAGATGAGCTTAGCCCCTAAACAACGACTTCAGCATATCCTTAAAGGTAATACAAAGTTTTGGGAAATTTTGAAAATTGAGTGGCAGTGATTCTTTACAGTTTTGATATATTTTGATGCCCCTGTGGATGTGTTATAAGCACTAGAAAATTCAGCCCCTAAAATATTTCTGCTTTCGAGAAAAATTGAATTAAAAAATTTACCGGTGCTCCCGGTAAATTTTGATAAATTTCAAATAGCGCCTACGGCCGTACAATGGTAGCTGCGACCATGAAAATCTCAGAACATGTAGCTGTGATATATAATTTCCAAACGGGAATGGCTAATCTGTTGATTTTAGTCAAGAAACATTGTTTATAGCTCAATTAATATTTTGACCTTGAGAGGGAGCTATACAACATAAAGAGTTTATTATTTACAATTTCATAACTTTATATTCGATTTCAACCACTACATCGACCACTGAATATTGTTGGGTCGCATATGCTTCCAATATGTTCAATTGAACCAAATTCATGACTAGCTAATACCCAAACTTTGTATTACCTTTAACTTTTACCAACACTTTGAAATTGAAATATTAACATATCAAAACACGCTAACAAAAATGAATAACACACAGTACCTGTGCACCAATCTTGAGGTCAATCCTTTGCCTGACCGGACATTGACTGTTGGTCTGTTTAAAGAGTGAAGGGTCACTGTCCATCGCTTCAAACACCCTCACATCACCTAAGGAACAACAAGATAATACCATAATCATACTCTTAACTGATGTTGTATCATCGCAATTATTCCAAAACCAGTTAATCTTCTATAAAACTGGGTAGCTTTGGGGTATTTTTTATCTTTTAAAATATCAGCGCCAACTGTCATGATACCACTGTTACAATGTACATCTGTTTACTTACAGTTTTACCCATGAACTCCGCAGGAAGTAAAGAAATTCCACAGATTCAATGAAATTGCATGAAGCTGTAAGCACCGACTATTGTGCTATTTAATGTCTCATTGCAATTATTGTAGATATAATACCAGAGTGAAATAGAAATATAACTGCCCTAAAATCTATGTAACACAAATGGTTAACTGAAACATGATAATTCAAACAGTTTTGGAAACAGGATAGATTGTTTTCCAATAATTCACATATTGGAAAACTCAAATATTGTATGTATCCTTTTGATGGCTGAGGAAGTAGGTGCGATTAATTTTTTTCATGATAAAGGGGATGGATTGTGTTTTTACTTTTAATCAAAAGGTTACCGTCACATAATTTTAAGTGCAATTTTGCTCTCAACCCTGGTATTTGTTAATGAGAGACTTGAGGGAGTATAACAAGTCCATTGTAAATTTAATAGGCCTGCATCATCCAATTATCACTTTGTGTCTTATCTTTAAAGGGAGTGTAGCTTGGCAAATACTGGTGAACGCCATCTATGTCTTCTTTTGGACAACTGCACGTAAACGAATGGACTTGATTAACGACTTAATCTCTACATGGCCAGCACGCACTAGCGTTCGCAAAACAGACCGGAGTTCTCCTTGCGGTCGCGTCGTCTGTAGTCGTACTATACCCGATTGGCCCCGAGTCAGGCCACGGGAAAGTCACGTAGTCTCGTCAGGCTACACTCCCTTTAAGTCAACTGAAGAGGTCAGAGAGGATGAAGCTCAATTTTACTAACCTATGAGTTTGTTGAGGTGAACATTGTTGAGTTGGTCTACGTCTTCCTTGTGAGTACACAACCTGGTAGCATGGATGCCTTCTGTGTCCACGCAGTGCTTGGCTGTACCTGTCAAACAGTCCGTAACTTCAGCAGAACAACTGCATCAAATGTGAACAGAACAAATGGAAGTTATACATCACCTGTTCTCATGCAGCAATTTCAGATTCTACAAGCATGTTTAAAGTAATCAAGGTTTTCATCAGAACTGTCATTTGGCAATGTCCCAATCTGCATTTTCAGATTCTAAAAGCATGTTTGCTGTAATCAAGGTTTTCATAAGATGTCGTTTGGCAATGTCCCATTCTATTGTACAAAGTTTCTCAAGTTGGCTGGGTGACATGTGAACAGAATAAATGGAAATCGTACATCAGCTATTCTCACATGGCAATTTCAGATTCTACAAGCATTTTTTTGTAGTAATTAAGGTTTTCGCCAGAACTCTCACTTGGCAATGTCCTAACCTACTGTACACAAATTCCACCACTGGCGGGGGGAGGGGGGGGGGGGGAATAAAACAATAATAATACATTTTCAGCCTAAATAATGATTATCAATATGGATAATGAAAATCATTTGCACAGGTAGCTAGTCTCAATAGGCTTTAACTCCTTACTTCTGAATATATATTGGCAAAATTGCCGTCATAATTTTGAAGATGTATGCAAATTCCTGGCAATCGGTCACTCCAAGGCTGAAATCTGAAGGGGGGCACATCCCCCTCAGCCCTCAAACCTCTGAAGAAAATAAAGTCTTTTTAGGGTCAAAGTGCTCACCGTCCGACTCTAATCTTCTGTAAGATGTTGATGAACGCTGGATCCTTCTGACGTTTCACTTCCATCAGTTCAAAGTTCACCTGAATACAGCGATGCCAAGCTGGGGACTGGATTCATAAAAGAATTGAAACATGTTTTTAGAGAATATGAAAACAGATTAATAGTTCATGTCACTGAATGAGAAGAATATAGCAAAGAAATGTCAAGGATTTATGTACCTGCAGCAACATAGACTGTACACATACAGTCAAACCTGTCTATTAAGGTACTCAAGGGTACAGAAAATATGGCCACTGTTAACAGGTTCCATAATGCACACTTTTGTCTCAAGGGAGACAAGAAACATGGCCACTTTAACCAGGTGGTCTTTATAGAGAGGTGGCCATGTAGACAGGTTTGATTGTATTACTTTTATCGACTACATGAGAACCTACAATACAGGACTAACAGAGGGTTTAAATCCATAAGAATTAATCTGAGGTAACTTTATACTTGTGCACAAAAGTTGGTAGACAAAAGCCCAGAGACATAAACAGAATTGTGTACTTGTGTACCTTCAGGCAAATTTTATGACAAACTTTTTGCTTGTCAGATTTTTCACTTAATTATTACTTATAAAAAATGTGATAATTAATTATTTTGTGAGACTTGAGCCCCTTGGTCAAAGATTCCTGAATCTACTAAAGGATGTGGGCCAGGAAGGAATTAAACCAGAATTTATTTACCTGGAAGCAGAACTTCTGTTTCTCTCCTCTTTTAACGACTGGGGGTAGCTGCAAGAAATCTCCACACAGGATGAGCTGGATTCCACCAAACGGCTCATCACAACGCTTGATCACTCGTGCTACAGCCTAAGAAAATACAAGAGAACAGTTTCTCTAATACTTTAACTAGCTCTAAGTTACTAGCTAATCCTAGTTTTTAAACAAATTGAACACATTGTCTCAAGAGGTTTTATAGGATTGAAATAATCTGTTATGGTATAATACTGCTCCATAAATTCATCATGTAACTTTGGTTTAATCACGATAAATGGATCAATATTTGGAAAACTAATCTTGTGAATATGACGGAACATATAATTGGATGGTATTCTGAAAATTGTGCTATATTTTATATTACTTGTCATAACAACTTGAAATGGAGCAGAATTAACCCTTATATGCTCAAAGCATCCAACTATATGCAAAAATAAACCACTTACTCTTCCTGAGTTAGATTTATTTACCTCTGATTAAGAACATAGATAACTCAGATTTCTGACTACTACTGCAGATATTTGGCCTCTTTTTCAGCCATTCAAGGTGTATTGATGACAATCATGTAGGCCCTTCACAAGAAAACTTCATCCACATGTTATACTATCACTTGATTTTATACCTCAAGTTTGGTGAAGAAATCCCCATCGATCATAGAGATCTCGTCCACTATCAGATGCTTGCATTTACGCCATTGTTGTCTCCTGGTAGGCCTTGATGCTAGTTCAATGAGCTGTGGAAGTTGCCCTGTGCCGGAACCTATACCTACATAGTACATGTAGTAACAATAGAAAAGGGGAGAACGGAAGTGTAAAACACTAAAGAACTGTTTCTAACTTCAACACTGATGAACATCATGCCTAAATGCAGATGTTGTAATGGCATCATTGATTAGAGGAAATAGAATACATTTATATCAATATAATATGCATTTGTGACAAGAGTACAGTCAGACTACCGGTAATTAGAACTTAGATGTTACATTTGTCAAAAATTAATTTCATCATACACGATTTTCCCTCTAAGAAACAGTGTTGGATATGAATGATAAGGTATAATTCACACAATACTATTAATAACTAGTGTACTCTCCTGCAATGTTCTTCAAAAATCCTGCTTTCAATGCTGTCATTTAATTATGCTTGAATGGAACTTTACCTAATCAACAGTACTAGTATGTTCAATTGTTCCCTAGTCTTAGTTCAGATGGGAAATTGCAAGTATAGAAACAACAAATTGAAAAAATTAAATAAAAGACTAAATATTT
The DNA here is from genome assembly GCA_035222895.1 of Strongylocentrotus droebachiensis. Lineage (NCBI taxonomy): Eukaryota > Metazoa > Echinodermata > Echinoidea > Camarodonta > Strongylocentrotidae > Strongylocentrotus > Strongylocentrotus droebachiensis. Next base: position 59,660 of record JAVYIG010008539.1, read on the forward strand.
AATATAATATGTTACATTTATTTTTAAAACATTTAAAAAAATCTATGAGCCACAAAAGGGCACAAAAACATAGGACACAGTGCTGGCTCCACAGACTCCGTTAGCTACAAACCTGCAAACTGATGCAGCGTTGTCCCTCCGATGTGGCAAGCTGCCACCCCCGTGCTGGCAGTGGCAAAGGTCGAATCCGGCGGGAGGGCGCTGATGATGTGCCGAAGCAAGAAAGACTTTCCCGTCCCAGCGCTACCCGTGAAGAAAATGCTCTGCCTGGACAGGACCGCATTGAGAACCCTCTTCTGTTCGTTGGACAGAGGGGGCGTCTTCTGCAATGTGTTCAGGTGGAGCTTCTTGCGAGGAGCCTCCTTTTGGTTGAGGGGTGGATAAAGAGGAAGGGTCAAATATCAAAGTTCAGATTATTCAATTTTATTCCAGGAAAATCTCTTATAGATAAAATAATGTTAAGGAATTTGCCATAATTCGTCAAGATTGTGCCCTTTTTTTATATGAAATGTATAACAAGTAAAATGATATTTGTAAAAACCATGAGAAATAAAATGAGTATTTGTATACACACACACACATATACAAAAAGACTTAATAAACAAACACAAAATGAATTAAATTCTCAAAACAATATTATACTAAACTTAATGGATTTAATTTTCATTGCACTGAATTTTTACCCAAGTACTACAAGACAAATCCATCAACTCACCCGTTCAGCTGGTTTTTCCATTCCGTTTCTGCCCCTCTTCTTAGCCCTAGCTGCTGGGGTGGTAGAAGTGCCTTTGGCTTCAGCTATCTTGGCTCTTTGGTTGTTGACGGTGTCCACATCACCCTGGTTCATGGGGCTGATCTCGTTGAACTGCTGGGGTAGCTCAGACAGCAGACGGGTTCTATCACTGACGACCTGAGAAATATAAAATAAACAGTTTTTTATTTCAGTGTCTGGTAGTTGAAGAAAAAAAAGCATTGGAACAAAATTGGATGAATTATCCGATAGTTAAAAGATCAACATGTTCATTAGAATTATGCCGAGGTAAAAACATATTAAGAGTCACACCAGTAATTTGAGACACGCAGGTTACAGCAATTGACTTTACTCTTGCCCTCAAAAGCACATGTAATTCATTATTCTGTGCAATCAGGGTCCATGTGCAAACTTGTGGTACAGATTTTTATTCATGTTCAAGTATCTGAGTTTACTATGTTACATCTACAGCATTCTTTTCCTCTTGTTACATGTAATATCATCCAACAACAACAACAAAAATTGAGAAGAATATTTCTCTTGGTACTATTGAAGCAAAATGACTTTAGAAGTTTAGAGTCTACCAGACATTGATCATCTTGCCTTGATCACAGGTTCGATGAGGCAATCAAATTGATAAAAATCTGAAAAATAGTACATGCCACATAAGGAAAATATCTCTCACACATGAACTTCCAAGCAGGCTCTGTATTTACTCAAGCTAGCATGGCTTTCAATGCAAGGTGATCTAGTATTACATGAATTTCTCCCTGCCAGCTGGTACTCAATTACCATTACTGGGTGTAGAGCGTCGTTATAGTGTATCAATTGTCACCAAAACAGGCTTCGCTCTCAATGTAAGGGGTTTCATGTTACTATACTGTATAAAAAATATAGCTTCATAGAAATTATTACAGCTTCAACAAAATATTACAGTTTAAATACACCGTCAGTGAACAGTAAGACGTCTGGCCGAGTAGACTAAAAATATTCAAGGCATACGTACACACTCACATAGAACAGGGTACGAACAAAACCCAAGTCAGACTTGGGATTTGTGCGAGCCCTATATGCGGGGTTTAATGTTATTTTATATTTTCTTCATTATCCTTGTCCGTTTACCTAGATAGAATGCCAAGCAAGGTTTATGGGAGGAGCTGGTTTGATATATTCTAGCTACAGACAAACTATATTTTCAGATGATTGGTACAATTCAATGTTCTGCCAAAGCCAACTAGAGCCATACACGGGGCTTAAGCCCATGACCTCTAATTCATTCACACTCAATTGTATAAACCTCATAACCACAACACCCTGATCAGTATATCAAGTTCAAGTTCATGTTTTATTTCCACATCTGATTTAAAAAAGACAGGAGTACAATTTATATGCATATAACAATAACAAAGGTTTAAATGAAACATCTTCAATTTAAATCATAATGTGGTGGGAAAAACAATGGCCAATGGCCAATCAAGGTTATTCCCAAAGATATTAAAATTTACATAAAAAGTTTCTTGAATGTACAAAAAACAAAACATCAACATAGATCTATAGAATTCAAACAGACAAATCAATTACAAAAAAAAAAAAAAAAAACAGAAAAGGCATTTATGACCAACCTTATCTGTCTTCTTGCATGCCATCTTGAGGGCTAAACTCTTGAGGAATGACTTGAGCTGGTGTGGAGGGCAGTTGGAGATCATCACCTGAAGGCACTTCTTGGGCAGTCTGATGCAGGCCTTGCCATCACTGGCAAAACGACGGTGAAGGACTACATCCTGCATCACCAAGGTTGATGAGGTTTTGCCTGTAAAGTTATGAAATGCAGCAGAAAATGGTTTTATGTATTTAACACCAACAAACCGACCGATTCTTGGGCCATATTTTTAGTTGTGATGTAACATTTTATTTGATCAGTCGTTGGCCTAGGGTCAGTCTCGTAAATGTGACCAGAGTATAAGCTTGATACTGATCAGTGGATATTGAATGAAGGAAGGTGGGCATTATATGACAACGTCTTAAATTAGAGCCTGTGAAGACAGGGAACTACAGGCAACTAATATAATAAACAACTGTTAAGAGTAAGTACTTTCTCTATGGAGCCATTAAATTTACCTGATTTTTGTTTTTGATTTGAGTGCTTTTTCTGAAAGTCCCTAGCTGAATTGTTGGTTACTTGAAGAAAAAAAGGAAGCTCTTTCTCCAGGTGTAAGATATATGATTTCCAGTCTAGCTAGGAACCCTGACATACCTGTATGAACTTTCAGAAGAACATCCCTGAACTCATTCCTTCCTAAGATAAGAGAACCGTTCCTGCACATCGTTCGTTTGGTGACTTCCCCACTGGTGTCTAGCTTCTCAATGGCAACCGAACAGACTAACTCTGGACAATCCATATTGCACTGTCACTAGAGAAAGAGAAAGACCAAAGAAATTGTTTCCAGTCTGAAAACTAATTGCAACAGTTTCAACTTACAACAATTTACAGAACAATTAACTCAAACAGAAATTAATTAAAGACAAGTCCTTATATCTAGCTGCCTCTGTGAAAGATGCATCCTGGCTTTGGTGCACAACAAAGTCCAAACTTTAAAGATGTTCATGCATCGGTATATACCATATTTTCCGGCGATAAGGCCGCAGCGCCGTATAGGCCGCACCCCCGATTTTGACATTTAACAAAAAAAAGAAGAAAAAAAAAAGAAAAAAAATGTGATTGTTGTTGTTGTTTTGTTGCCGAAAACCCACGCGGGGAAGGACCTTCATTTAACATCGAGGTGCAGTTAAAGGCGCTGATTTGTGCTTGTAAGCTTGTCACAAATAATAGTAACAATGTCGTTTTTAGAAGAATGTGTAAGATCATTAATGTGAATTAAAAACAATAGAGTATAGGTCCTAGGATAGAACCTTGTGGTACACCATTTGTTATATAAAAAAAATTGAGGAATTATTATAATAAACTACATATTGAGATATATTAGAAAGATTACTTTCAAACCAAGATGACAGACAAATTTTAGTGTTGTTGTAGTTTCCGAGTGGTGAGTCAACACACTGATTACTGAGCTGGGAGACATTGCCAGGCATATATAGCGCCATAAATCGAAACTATAAAAAAAAAAAAAAAAAACTCTTTCGCCGCATAGGCCACACCCCGACTTTTTTATATTTTCTCTTCCAAAAATACTGCGGCCTATACGCCGGCAAATACGGTAGTCGTCGTAAAGTACGGGTACGTAACTTGGCGAACACTGAGCCATACGGGTATTAGCTCCAATACAGGGACACTATTAAAGGTAATACAAAGTTTTGGGAAATTTTGAAAATTGGGTGGATAGTGATTCTTTACAATTTTGATATATTTGGATGCCCCTGTGGATGCATTATAAGCACTATACAATTTAACCCCTAAAACACTTGTACTTCCGAGAAGAATTGAATATAAAAATTTACCGGTGCTCCCGGTAAATTTTGATAAATTTCAAATAGCGCCTACGGCTGTCCAATGATAGCTACGACCATGAAAATCTCCCAATATGTAGTTGGGATATATAATTTTCAAACGGGAATACCTAATCGGTCGATTTTGTTCAATATAAACATTGTTTCATACCTTAAATAATATCTTGACCTTGAGAGGGAGCTATACAACATAAAGAGTTAATTATTTACAATTTCATAACTTAAAATTCGATTTCAACCGCGACAACGATCACTGAATATTATAGGATCGCATAGGCTTCCAATATGTTCATTCGAACCATATTCATGACCCATTACCAAAACTTTGTAATACCTTTAAGCACAGGAGCGTAATATCCGTTGGCTCAGTATGCTGCCCTCTATATACCAAAGCTTTAGCATCGTATGTATATCAATTTGAGAATGAAAAAAGGAAAAATTATGATAAAGATTAATGCAAAGTTCAAGCTACAATTTAAGATATATTAAAGGCATCAAAGACAATTAATTATTATATTTTTTCAGAAGAAATAGAGGATCCAGATCCAGTGAAAGTATATAACAAGCTAATTGTATAGACTAAGTATATACAATTAGGGCCCTGCATGTATTAAAATAAAAATAATTTAAAAAGATGCAGTTGATTCAAATCAACACCTTTTTATAACACGGAGCGTAGGGCTAGGAAGTATAGGTCTACAATTTGTGGGAGAGGCCGAATTCTGTGAAACCAAAGAGATATCTCTTTGGTGAAACTTAGACGTCTAAGCATACTCTCAGTCTCAGCTCAGCCTATCCCCTACCGAAACCCTGATTTTTCGGTCTTCTAGTCTAGTACCGTAGATCGAAAGCTTCAGTCTCTGAGTCTGATATCGACGGTGATTCCGCTGAGATTGCATCTGGCTCGATCCTCTGGCTCTGACCGACTCTGTCTACATAATCAGAAATGTCAGTTTTATTAAAGAATGACCCATATAACAGACGGTTATTTCTGTCAAAGTTAGACTCTACTTCACTCTTCACCCGTTCACCGCGCCGCAGTCAATATATAGACTACATGGTCAAGATTCAGAATCAGTGCAAGGGTGTAGCGGGACGGGGACGACTTGAGTCGGTGAGCTGGCCGCCTGGCTGGCTGGATCTGTTCACCTCGCAAAGTTACACTCCACACACAAAACAAAATCACACAAAGAAATTTAGCCGAGGCCGAGGCAATTATAAAACCCGGCTGGCCAGACATGCAGAGAAAGACAAATTTCTAAAGTCAAGATCTCCACAAAATGTTAATTCTTCACAAAAAATTGCTCTCATCAAATCATGATAATCTTTAAATTCGTTACACCTTGTTCTTTTCTTACCCTTATTCCACAGAAACAGCTCAGTTCGTTTCGTAAATACGTTTTCCGAGTTAGTGCTTTCACGTAAACATTGGGCATTTAAATAATTGGCCAATGGGAATCCTTTCTGCATGGTCGTTTTATTCTATTGACCAATCGAATTCGCTATTCGTGACGTCATACATAATGAGCCAGCTGGCCGAACACGTGCAAGTACGTACGTGTATATAGTGAAAAGGAAAGGGGCCGAGCTAATGTACCGGAATATTTTCTAGAATTCTAAAGTTTGACGGTCTTATCTACGTTAAAATGAGTACTGTGAAGGTAAGTGTAGTATAGTTAGATATGTTCTTGGTAATAAGGAAGTCATGTGTCAAGTTTTTGTCACAAATTTGATTGGTGAAATCCAAACAATTATCAATAGAAAACATCGCTGAAATTAATAATAAAAATTGCCATTGGGACTGTGCAGAATAACTCAAGGGAGCTCCGCCGCCGAAGCCTTAGGCGGCGGAGCTAGCCCCCTGGAGGTGTAGGATAGTAAACATGAACAAGGTGTGGTCATTAATATAATGGTACTTTTAATCGGACGTAGTTTGACTTTGACCCCGTTCTCACTCACTTTGAAAGTGGTCTTGGTTAGACCGCTCCAGAGGAACGGGTCTTGAGGAACGGTTTGCGAGCGTTCACACTCCGAGCAGTTTTTTATGGCTCAAACCGCTCCACGAGTCAAAGTGGTCTTGTTGCTATGGCAGCTCAGGTCAGCAGGTCAATTTTTTCGCGGGCGGAATACAAACCGTATGTACCGTAATACATGTTTCGCACGGAACGTCACTAGCTCACTTCCGTTCAAAGTACGCTTCCGTTCACATTGCACGTTAGAGCGGTCCAAACCGCTCTTAATAAGACCCGTTCCTCAAGACCACCTCCCGAGGTGGTCTTCTGGAGCGGTCCAGAAGTCCACTTCCTGGACCACTTTGACCGTTCTCACTCACCTAAGAACCGCTCCTGAGGAACGGGTCTTAGTTAGACCGCTCCAACGAAGTGAATGAGAACGGGGTCTTTGATGCACGCCTACATGGCTTTCCTTCTACTCTCCTTTTATGACGATACTCGGCAGGATCCAGAAGGGAGAGGATGTAGACCGACTGTCTGTGCTAGGGAATTCAACCCGTGTGCTCATTTCATGCAGTGCAGTGCATGCTTGGTAAAAATAGCTTCCTGGAAATGGCTGGAATGCATGCCATGCCCGGGAGAGGGGGGGGGGGGGGGGGGGGAGGGTACCCAGATTTGGTTCAGACGGAGATGCTTCGCTCAAGCCTTAAAACCCCTACCAATTTGTAAGGGTCATTTGAAGAATATTCTCAAAGTATAGCCCATTTTTCACAATTACTCGAAAAGTGGGACCCATGTTTAGGAATTTTTTGTGAAAAAGTGACCCATTACTATAGCAGCACACAGTCAGACCGCAGCCGGTGCGAAAACCCTCTATTTTATTCAGCACGTATGCAAGAATTTACGTGTCTCGCATACGTAATGAGTAGTGCAGACGGTCTTCCCGATCGGCAGTTTTTGCCTTTATAATTGTTCATTTCTCATGAAATGAGTCTTATTTTAAAGATAAGAAGTTGCACTCTCTATATACTTCTATGACAATCATGTTAAATATATTTTGGAAACAGATATTTCGCCTTGAAAATGGGGTTTTTCGACGATAAATCTATCTAAAGAGTAGGGCTGATTTTCACATAGAAATCATTCTTGCGTCAAGAAGATGTTATAATCAGCATAAAGCATAAATATTTTTCTTTACAATGATATCAAAATTATTATATTTTACGCTGTCCCAAAGTCAGGAACCAAAAAAAATCACGCGAATGTTCATGAATAATTAAAAAAAGTAGTCAATTTTGCCGATGTGATAATAGAGAGTTCTGATTGGTCAACTACGTCAACTACGTCACATATGTTTCGCTTTGGTTTATTAACATTCTGAATACCACAATTTAGGTAACCACGCGTTGTGGCGTGCGCCTGTAATGCACGTGCGCGCAAGCCGTCTTGGCAACAATCTAAGGACCCGAGATCAAATACCTCACCTGCCATGTAGACGATTCTTTTCTACTATATTTCTTTTTTAATCATTTTTCTAATTTTTTTTCGGCTAGTCGATGGCGCGGCGGAGCTCCCTGGAGTTTAATAATCAGTTATGCATTGCCATTGCTCAGACGGCGAGCGTGCACGAGTATGAAATCACACAATTTCGCGCTATCATAAAAAGAACAAATTGGTAATTTCCGGGTTTTTATGGTCTTAATTACTATGATTATAAAAAGAACATGATTTTGCGTCAATTAGGTTTTGACATATTTTTGATCAGTGACTTTTCATCTTTCGAACGAATCTCAAAGTGGACAAATTTATTTTGTCCCAAAGTCAGGAACCAAAAGTGAAATTCCCGGGTCAAAACAGCAGTTGAAATGTTACAAAAATAACGTCAATAAAAGTTGTGAAAAATTATTGTTTACAAATTGCGAAATATGGCAAATTACATATCAAACTGATGCTGAAAATCTCGAGAGTGACTTTCCGTTGCATGCTGCCATGTTGAATGAAGTTAACGACCAAAATCGCAGCTACATGTACACCCCTACAAATCTCACTGAAAAGCGCATGGAAATTCAGCAGACGTAAATGTTATGTGATCGCCAGATATCGCTGAATAAAAATCAGCTTTCAGCCTCATTAACGCGCGCGCTGCGGTCTGACTGCACACCCCAGTACGTCTTTTCGAGTACCCCCCACCCGAGGATGCCATGTTTATGAGGATAGCGTAAACCGTATTGACCTCATGCCCGATCTATCTCTGAAGAGCACTTTTTTTCTTTCACCTGGACAAAATATATGGGGCAAATGTGCACTTTTATCTTTATGGGAATATATATTATTATTTAATGAGCACTAGCCACTAGATTTTGCCATGCCTAACGCAGATACTGGTATTTGATAAAGATAATCATAGTCAATTAAATTAAATAAATTTGATTCGTGATCATGTACATGTTGCTATTTTTTCTGGTTCATAATTCTCTGTTACTGTGTTTTTTCCTCAGATTGGAATCATTGGAGGATCAGGGCTGGACGATCCTGATATTCTTCATTCCAGAACTGAGAAGTTTGTTGACACGCCCTATGGAAAGGTACAACAAAAAATTATCATTATATTTATAGAACAGAGAAATGTCTCTCTATAGTCCTCTAGGCTCTAGGTATATTCATGTACCAGATAAAAGTGCCAGGTAGGGCCTACCTAGAATGTTGTTTGTTCCTTTATTTATTTTTTATTGAATTTATTTTGGAAGGAGGCAGGTGTTTCTTCATTCTTTTCTTTTTCATTTTTTTTTCAGAGATGGGGAGGGGGGGGGGGGAACAATTGATCATAGTTTGACCACAAATTTTCTCAAGCCTGTTGCCATTCGACAGCTGTTTAGGGAATTACATGGGTTGAATTTGCTTGTGTTTAAAGTCAATGCCTTTTCAACAAGAAGTTATCTTCTTTTCTCTGGTGTATCCTATTATCTTCTAACGCTGTTTCTTTCAAATCCTTCAGCCCTCTGACGCACTTACCATCGGACAGATTGAGGGAGTGGACTGTGTTCTTCTTGCAAGGTACGCAATACTACGCATTAGGTTGAAGAAAAAGTGCGCACTAATTTGATCACCCATGGTACATCTATAGTGGTAGCTGGAAGCAAATTTATTTCAGTATTGTTATGAGGACAAAATTGAAGTGAAATTAATATCTAAAAAATATTACAAGCATGCAGTGTGCCAATGGCTGGATTCTAATGCAACGTTTAATATGTTTCTATTTTGTTTATAATCAAGTGACTTAATTTTAATGATTGTTTTCATACAGAAATATAATTCTACAACGGGGTTCTATTTTGAGAGAAGATTAATTTTCTTTCCATTATCCAGAGAAAAAATTCATGGATATTTTTGTTTTCCATTTAATAATCATGAAAAGTCATGGAATTCGTTTTCCTAGGAAGAGCAAAAAAAAACCTGCTACATAAAGTGGCATACAATTATTTGCCCTCTTGGTAGTCGTGTACAGTAAGTCAAACATAAGTAGTGGCTACTACAATGTAGTTGTACTTGTGCCTTGAACCTTAAAATGATAGTCCCTTTCAGCAGCTCCTAGAAGCTATCCCCAGGATGATGGTATGCTGTGCGTCAGCGTAAAGTGCCACGGTGAAGTCGAAGTGAATAATGTTCACACATGTACAGCAAAACCTGTCTATAGCGACCGCCCAAGGGAAACACAAAAAGTGGTCTTTGAAGACGGGTACCAGTAGTCTTTGTAGACAGGTTCCTTTAGTACATGTTTTAATGAGAAACCATTTTCAAGAAAGAAAAAAAATGTGGTCTTTGTAGACAGGTAGTCACTAAAGTAGGTTTGACTGTAAAATGAAATATGAGTACCAGGATGCACTGTGTGTGCGTGAAACAAATGCCATTTGCAGTTTCCTTACAACAACAAAAGTGATTCTCTGTTCTTTCACCCAAACAGACACGGACTGCCTTCTAAGATCAACTTCCGTGCCAACGTGTACGCCCTGAAGCATGTATGCACTGTCTATGAGTGGAACAAATGCCATTTGGAAGATTTCCTTATTTAAAAAATGTGACTTTCCGTTCTTTCATCCAAACAGACACGGACGCAAGCAGGAGATCATGCCTTCCAAGATCAACTTCCGTGCCAACTTGTACGCCCTGAAGCATGTATGCACTGTCTATGAGTGAAACAAATGCCATTTGGAAGATTTCCTTACTAAAAAAAAGTGATGCTCTGTTCTTTCATCCAAACAGACATGGACGCAAGCACGACATCATGCCTTCCAAGATCAACTTCCGTGCCAACGTGTACGCCATGAAGCAGGAGGGTTGCACCCACCTGGTCGTCACAACGGCCTGCGGGTCCCTCCAGGAGCAGATCGCTCCGGGTCACATTGTGGTCCCGGACCAGTTCATCGACAGGACCTACAAGAGGATCCAGACCTACTATGACGGAGAGGAAGGCAGTCCTAAGGGCATCTCTCATATCGCCATGCATGCACCTTTCTGCGAAAGAACCAGAGAGGTGAGAAGCGTGAAGATTGTCCATCCAGTGGGAAAAGAAAAGATTTTTTTTTTTTGGTTGGAGTTTTTTTATGGATTTGCTTTAAAATTTAATAAAAATGTGATTCAATTTTGCCAATTTTTGGTATTCCTGCTCCTTTTGTTTACCAGATTTCTGTGAGAAATTACCAGAGCTAGCGTCAGCTAACCTCTCCGCTTCCAAGTGTCTTATTTACAGGCTCCATCTTTTGTACAGATCTCAAGACAGTTATTGGACATTTAATCAAAAGGTCAAATTTTTGGTCGCAATATGTTTTATATATAAATATTCATACATATACATTTAGATTCCTTTTACGTAGTTGACTTTTCATTTTCTATCATATTTATGATTTACTAATACATTATATGAGATGTCCCAACCAGGACTATTCTCAAAAGAACTGAAGTTCAGGGTTTATTGAAATCACTTTTTTTTAAATGTGTTTTATGACATTTTATACTTCTCAAGACATTTGAAGTAAAAAAATGAGATTAATATCTGTATTTTTTCATTAAGTTTTATTGAATTTCATAACATTAATCAGACATGATTTCAGATAACATATCCATCAGTACTTATGAAACCTACTTATTGTACATAATTATCAATTTGCCTATCTACAGCATCTCATTGCATCAGTCAAATCACTGGGCCTAACGTGCCACGAAAAGGGCACCGTGGTCACCATGGAGGGGCCCCGCTTCTCCTCGCGGGCCGAGAGCAAGATGTACCGCATCCTGGGCGGAGACGTGATCAACATGACCACCGTTCCGGAGGTTATCCTCGCCAAGGAGCAGGGTCTGTGTTACGCCGCCATCGCCTTGCCTACAGACTACGACAGCTGGAGAGAGTCGGAAGAAGCGGTGAGTGGAGAGAGCATGGTGGACTTCTATGTAATATATGTTCAGACAGGGCTCAAATTAATTTTTTGTCCATGGGCTCTTCCAAAAAAAAAGAGTACTGACGGGGACTCTTTTTTTAATTCAACTTTCCATTCAATTGGTGGTACCCATGATACTCCTAAATTCTTTGCTATATCATCATTATCGGCATTATTTCCCTCTTACAACTTTACAAGTTATAACATGCAGCTAATGGTCAGATCTCCTCCCTCTGTACGACATTTCTGGTCCAAGCCCGTACAGTCGCCTCCTCGCCAACTGGTTTCCTTTTACTTAATTTAGCTTTCGGTTGATTTACTGGTCGAGGTTCATTATTTGCTGGTCTTTGGAATCACCAGATTTCAGATGATTCACGATCTTCGCAACGAAAAACTTCTCCACGTTTCGGTCCTTGCGCGATCGCCTCTATCTAGCTCCAGCAGATATGGGGCGGCAGCGTGCACACCAGTATACTACCGGTGCAGCTAGTATAGCCACTGCTGACGGCCGCAGTGCACTACGAGCTTCCGCTGTTTGTATCTGTAATACTCATAGAGATGTGAAGATGGGAGATATAGCACAATCTTGCGGCGAAAAAGCGTTCCATTTGTTTACAACTAATATGGCAGCCACTAGACACCGAAAAATTTGGGCGAGAAATCCTGCACGCTAACCTAATTTCAATAGTTCCATTTCATTGGTTTGAGGTTTGAAAGTTGAAAGTTGAGGAAAATTGTTCTCTCAACATACATGTAAGATTCCCATACCAGACCTCGAGATTAGCTTTAATCTGCCTATTTTGACAGTTATTTACTCTCTAAAATATTATTGTCAGGTATCTCTTGATGTTGTGATGAAGACCTTTGCAATGAATGCTGCTAACGGGAAGAAGGTCCTGCTTGATGTCATTCCAAAGATAGCCAAAGAAGACTGGACAGAAACCATCAAGGGGCACGAGGTAAGAGACTAGAGTCTATTATTATTATTGTTATTATTACTGTCATACCTGCTATAGTGACCACCTGTCTACAAAGACCACATTTTGTTTGTTTCCCTTGAAAATGATTTCTCATTGAAACATGTACTAAACAAACCTGTATACAATGACCACTTTTCGTGTTTCCCTTGGGTGATCGCTATAAATAGGTTTGACTGTATCACTTTTATTATTATTATTACTATTATTATTTTTGTCTATGTTATTATTATTATTGTCATTATTATTATTAATATTAATGTTGTTGCTGTTTTTGTTGTTTGTGTTGTTGTTGTCATATTTGTACAGAGGGTAGCCCCATCAGTGATATGCCCTTGTGCAAATACAAATCAGATACTGTCTGGGAAAATGTATTATAAACATTGAAAACCTGCAAAAGAGAAAGAGAAAAAGAGAGGAGGGGGTAGAGATGGAGAGAGAGAGAGATGAACAGAAACAGAGACAAGGTGAGACAGAGACTGACAGGATGAAAGGGAGGGGAAATGAGAACAGGAGGGGTGAGTGACAGAGAGAGAGAGAGGGGGTGATACTGATAGACATCAGAAATGAACAGGGATAGCTAAAGAAAGGGAGAGAGAGAAAAAAAAAGAGAAAGTGAAAAGATGGTAATGGAGGGAGTACTATTCCAAGGCACTTAATTCCACTGCAATGTAGAGGGGTGAAGAGTGATGATTTTGGCAAGCCATCAGATACCAAGATGCAAAGGGTACTAAAAAAAGTGAAATGAACCTTAGTCTGCCAGCACACACTCCTATTTTAACATTAAAAAATTGTACTTGGCATATCTTCAAAGTAATGTTTTTTTGAAATAATAATATATTAAAGCCGTTCTGCACTAGTTTGGCCAAGGGGGAATAGCTCTCTGCAAGGTCACTGACAGGTGGTTATCTCATAAAATCAGCTCTCAATTAACATAAGAAAAAGGGGATCATGGGGGACCAACAGGCACCGATTAGGCATTGTTTGCTATATATAGAGGGCACAAGTAGCTATAAGTAGTGCAGTGGGGCTTTAAAGAACAATGGTAGTGTTGTTTTAAGCCCAGATAATTTTCACAAGAAATCTCAAAAGTAGGAGGTCATGATCATTCATGATAATCAGGACCCCCAGCTCAAGGAGGCACGATGGCTCAGTGGTAGAGCAGTGTCTCGTAACCATGAGGTCCCGGGTTCAAAACCAAGTCAATGCGCTAGTGCACTTTGATAAGGCATTAATCCTCATTACCAAGTCCCTTGGAGAGGACTTAAAGCTGTCGGTCCCCGGTTATTTATTTACAAGCATACAATACTTTCTTGGCAGTCGGGTATAAAAACAATCATCAAAGAGATGGATTTTTTCGATTTTGGTTTTTTGTCATGCTATGCAACTACCTACGAAAAACTGGAATATGAGAACAATTTATGATTTTTGCTTGTAGTGTAAATGAAGCTAATTATGTATGTGAAAGTCTGGAAGTGAAGAGGGGATAAGGTCATAAAATGTTGGAAGCTTGTCAGGAAGTTGTCCTTGAATTTTTTTTGGGGGGAAGCGATTGCATCTCAAGGTACAGGAATCGCAGGTTGAGTCAACTTCCCCTGGTAATTTAACGTTCGTAGAAGTTAAAGATACACCAACCACTCGTCCTGGATAGCTACATGTACTCATTTTAGATTCAATTTCATATTTTATTTTGACATGTGGCATGTCTTAGAATATCTGGTGTATTTGTCAGGTGATTTGAACAGATTTTTATTTGACAATTAGTCCAGTTTTCGGCCAAGCAAGTTTGAAGACCATTTACAATTAACAACTAGATTATTAATACTGTTACCAATTTTTTTCTTCTTTTTTTTCCAGTATATGAAAAATTTATTTGTCCTGATTTATGTTTCATGAGAATGTGATATATTAAAGATAAAGACCAGTTCTGGTCATGCGATGCATTGTGAAAGAAATGTGGAATCGATCAGAAAAGGTTGATCATCTACATGTAGCATATAAGTATTGGTGTGTTCTGGAATCATCAAAATAATAAGAAATTTGGTCCAGTCTTCGTAAAGTTACAAGCACTGTACACAGAGAGATGTAGGTATATGGGACTATGCACACGTGCGCGACACGTGCGTATTATGTATTTGGTACCAATAGATAATTTAACAAATATATCAATTAGTAGGCGGTTTCCCGGCAAATTTGTTATCATCATGTATTAGTCAAAACATATTCTTTCACATGATTGGTAATAAGAGCTTCCATTTCATTTTTTGAGAGGGGGGCGTTTCCAAAACTGGTCTTTACCTTTAAGGCTTACATCTCTAAAAGTATTAAACAAATCTTATAAATTTAATGTTTTTGTTGTTGTTGTTCTTAGTAATTCAAGAATTCAAGATGGGCTGGTTGAATTAGGGTCATTGTTGAATACTTTAAGACATAGGCCTAAGTTTAAATACCGGTAGTCACATTCTCAAGAAACAAAATTTTTTGACATGTCAATTTTCATGTAATTAACAAATTAAAAAGCTTTGTAAGGGTATGAAGAATTTATTTGTTAACTGCATGTGACATACATGTGGATTGCGTTTCTGACAAACCTGACTGGTAACCTGTTCTCTCTCCATCCACAGGCAACAGCCAAAGAAGCCGTCATGTGATCCTTCCAAGCTCCTAGCTCTCACAACTTGCATCTTTGAAATATCCAGAAAAGCAGCTGCATATGAAACAACCAAGTACTTTTGCCAAAGGCTATAATTTAAGATAGCATTTAATTTGTACTTATTTGTACTTTAAGTACTCATTGACAATGGTTTAGAAAGGTTTACGGAATGCTGATGCCAATGTTTTAAATTTCTTGTGGAAATTTCTTCTATCAATGACAGGTCCAGGAAGGGTGAGGGGGAGTGGGGAAAAGGAAAGAGAAACCATAGGCTGATTACATTTTCTTTTATTTGCATGTCACAGAATTATCTTGTGCCCCCTCCCCCCTCCTTCCAGAGAATCCTGGATCTGCCACTGTTGTATACTTATACTTATGAAGATGGTTATGGCTATAGAGTTATTCTTCTGGTGGTTGCTTTTTTTATTTTTAATCCAAAACTTCAAAATATTCATTTCCCCTTTATTTCTCTTTGGTATTGGACATTTATCATTTGGTTTATATTTTGTTTTTCTTCTTGCAATCATGGATAGGTTATCAAACAGTTCAGGACTATACTGTGTATTGTTATCCAAATAAATTTCATCCATTTATTTTCTACATTTTTGTTTCTTCCAATCTTTCTCAAAACACGATTTTACTGGTAATGATACCAGAAAACCACTCATCAATGATCATGTTAAGAGATTTTGTGATAAAGTAAATGATAGTCTAAATGTGTGTTATTAAAGATAGTGTATCCCTTTTGCAGCCAACATCAAATTATGTAGAACTTTGCAGGAATCATGAGTATTTCTTGTATGTCTTATCAGTGAAATCTAAATGGTAGTATGGTAAACCCAGGGTAAACAAGACATATTATTACTGTTGTTGCTACCATAATTATTAAATTTTATGAAAGATGGACTAATTGAATTATAAATGAATATACGCTTTATCAAAAATGTTTACACAAATAATTTTAATTTTCCAGAAAATCATGTAATTAAAACTTTAGGTCTCTGCGTAACATCCACACTTTTATTATTATTGCATAGAGATTCTTGAACACCTAATTAAAAATATAAAAAAATTATTAAAAATTACATTTGTTTTCCAACATGTGATTTACAAATGGAATATCAGTATTCATGCACACCTAGAGTAATAGTATTATTACTTCCAAAGCTACGTTGTTAAAGTAAATACAGATAGCATCTAGCTAAGAATATTGTGTAATCTTCCAGCAAGTAGCAGCATATAGTAATAAGTAATATGATATACTTGTGCATGCTTCAGAAGCATATAGTGCTTATTTTTTTATACACTGTTCATTGCATTTGGTATATACATGTTTAATATTGATATTGTTCAAAATTGCATTAAATGCTTTTTATGTTTACCATGTATCAGCTATAGAATATATTCAAGAAAATAAATGATTTTTCTTTGTGGCACGCAACTAACTCGATACAGTTCTTGCCTTTTCTTTGATATTTTCAACCTTTTTTTAATCAAAATTGTTTCAAAACTTTAGGATGGTCAATTTGATTCTTAAACATTCCAAATTTGGAGACAACTTTGAAGAAGGACGTTAACTCCAAATGAGTTCAGAATGTATTCCTATTCATATACATTTTAGTGGGGCCACACAATTTAGATTTGTTATTATTGTTGCTTCAATCCACCATGAATATTTCAGGTAAAAATCTTAATACTTGGCTTATTACTACAGGGTAAGGTTCTATTCAAACATCATTCAACAAATTTCAAAAGTAGAAATGACTAAGTTTTCGGGCTCATGGGCCGGAAAAGTGCATCACAAATATCATATTTTCACAAGGTCTCTGGCCACATCTGGTTTAACTAGCTTGTGATATGAAGTGGGAAAGTTTCATTGGATGCCATCCAGAAAAAATAGACAGTTGGGTGAGAGAGGAGAGAAAATTGAGAGAGGAGGGGGAGATGGAGAAAGAGAGGAGGGGAGAGAAAGAGAGGAGAGGGAGGGAGGAGGAGGAGAGGGAGAGAGAGAGCAAAAAGAGGAGAGAGGAGGGAGGAGAGAAATAATGGGACAGAGTTGGAGGTAAAGAGAGAGGGCGGGGGGGGGGGGGTGAGACATGATAATAGTAGAGGATGGAGAAAGCATGAACATAAAGAGTCTCTTGTCCATGGATTAAGATATGGTGGTTAGAGAGGGTGCAGATATAGGAATATTGAGAAGGATGATAAAGAGAGCAAGATGAGAGACGGGAGAGAAAATACGACGGAAAAGGGGGTGACCAGATAGAGAAAGGAAGATCAAGGGTCAGTGAGAGAGTTAAAATTAGAGATTGTAGAGAAAGAGAGATAAACAAGGATGAGGGGAGAGAATAAAGAAGAAAATACATTGAATAGGAGGAAGATATAGAGAAAAGAAAGTAGAGGAGAGATGGATAGAGACCTAGAGAGCTGAGGTAAATGGGGATGAGAGAGAGAGGGGTGGAAGGAAAGACAGTGAAAAGAGAGCGAGAACGAGGAAGAGGTCGTTATAGAAAGTGTAGATAACGAGAGTGATAAATGAGAGAGGAAGATGAGGGAGTGGAGAGAGAAAAGAAATAGGAGGAAAGACATTTTGTAAAGGATGACAAATCTTGAAATTCCTCGTCACACCAATGGGACAGACTATAGATCATGAAGAACATTCAAACAACTCATGATCCCAGGGGGCTAGAATCTGTCAATTTGGAGTCAAAGTGGAGAAGGTTTGGCTGTGTGACTTAGATATAAGAAAGATAGGAGATTGAAGTTATGAATGACTCATTGGTAGAGCAGTATATAGTCTCGTACCCTGGAGTTCCCAGATTCTCAATACCAAGTCACTCGGAGAGGACTTAAAGCCGTCGGTCTCCTGGGTGCTTACTTACAAGCGTACATGTACCATGCTTTCTTGGCAGTCGGGTAAAAGAATCATCAAAGAAAGAAATGATGAAGTTGATACCTTGATAATAATAAAATAATAATTGTAAATTTATATTCCACAATTTATGCACAATCATACTCAACCGCGCAAACCAATAAAACAAGCACAACGACAGGATATAAGGCGAAATGACATGAATTCAGTAATAACGCAAAATAAAAAAATATGCTAAATCATACAGGATATTCAGACCGGACTCTAACGTGTATGCTTGTTGGGCACACCTGGCGTATAAAAGAGTAATGGGTTACAAGTAACTAACAGCAACATCCTCTGGAAACGTTTCCTGAAACGGGTCACAAACCTACTCCAATTCTTAGTCACTAAATTTGGGTACTAGTTATATCTTTTTTGCAGCGGATTTAATGATAGCTACGATTATAAGAATTTTTTTTTTAAGACGAGCTCATGTTCTACCTGCCGATATTAGAAGGAAAACAAATCGAAGATTAAGAGAGAATAATACTTGGATGGAATCAAATTACCGCTAGGATGTGACGGATATGTTAATATTTTACAAACGACATGCCGTAATATCTTCTTTGTGTAATAAAAAATATCTATTACACTAAATGCTTCCAACTTACATTTTCTTTCTGAAAACTGGCTGTACAAACATATGAGAGAGTTCGATAGAAGAATGAAATTATTTGCCAAATACATGTATTCTACACGACTGCTGGAATCGAAATTGCGTCGCCGACGATTTTGGATATAGTGTAAAAGATGAAGTCGACAACTGGAAATCTAGCTCTTTCATCACTTCTTCAGCTGAGGGCTTATATAGTTAATCTCTTCATTAAACCAATAATACCTATCACTCTCTACACCTTGAACTGCGTGAACAACATGATGAAAACTAGCGCTTACATTTCATTTCAGATCACAAAACATAATAGCCAACCTTGACCAAAGTTACACTGATGATAGAAATCTGAGAAATCCACGTCTAATTCTTACAGATCTTTATTTCGCTTTCAATCTCGTAAGACGTCGGTGAGATGATCTCGGTAAGGATTTTCGTCCTGGTCAATGACTTCTGAATGACAAAGAGCTTACCAGGGGTGCAGAAAGCAATACATGAAGGTGACAGGAAGGTCATGTAATACCAATGTCGCGTCGGGATCTCAATCTTTACGTTCTTGAGCACCGTTCCCATGTGTTTGCCACCGAAAGTGTAATGCTCGATGGAGAGCGATTGGTCGGCGGGTCGGACGCAGGCGACGTAGAGCTGGTCTTTGTCGTTGACGGCTGGATGCAGGTAACCCTTCCTCTTCGTCAACGACCACTGGATCTCGCCGTCCTCGTCGATGACGGTGATGTTGCCGTGTTTCTGGGTGATGATGGCGCCTGCCGACGTCGTGCATATTTGACGAGGGACACGCTCGGTTTCGATGACCCGGAGAGGCTTGCCGCCCGCTGGTGAGAAGACGAAGATTTTCTTGAGATCCCAGAAAGAAACGAAGATACGGTCCTGAGCATCGACATCGAGCATCGTTAGACCCGTTGACTCGGAGGGTGTCTCGAAACGGACGTCGGTTTGCGTCTGATCAGCGTTGAAAAGCCTCAGGACGCGGCAGGTGTTAGTGGCGACGAATCGGCCGTCACTCAAGAAAGCGATGTCGTGGGTGCCGCGATCATCGCTCTCCATCACCAACTTTCTCTCCCCGGAATAGATATTAAAGGAATCGACACCGCCGTCGAAATAAGACACCGCGACTTTATCGTATGACATGGCAGCGAGACCATTCATGGCGTCTTCGCTAGGTAAGTCGACTTCATTGACCACAGTCCACCCCGTGATATGAGCGCCGATCTGCCCGAGGTCAATGACGTCGCTAGCTGATGGAACAAAACAAGTTTTCCCGGTAAGGTCTCGGAGTCGACTAGGCGCCATCATGTCTACTTCTTCGCCGAGGACGATATCGAGCTCATCATAGAGATTGTTGTGAGTGACGCGACTTTCTCCGAACAAGAGCTTTCTTTTACCTTTGGAAATCATCTCGCTTGACACGGATATTTTCTTCGCCAATGTCCGTGCCGTTTTCGTCATATCGATGAGCTTCCCATAATACATCGCCTCGACCCGAGCAACTTCCTCCATCAAAACTCGTTTGTTTTCATCTAATTGCTTCAGCTTCTCGTCGTAAGCTCGGTTGATCTCGTTCTCCATCTTGGTCAGCATGACCCGGATGTGCTTTTCCTCTTGCTTGACGTCGCCAATGTGTTTCTCGATTTTCGCCCTCCGGACCGAGCTCCTCATGACTAACATGTCGATCTTCTGTCTCGTCTCCGTCTCGTACTCCGCGAGATCCTTGATGGAGTGATCCCTCCCGCAGTGCTTCACTACCGTGCACTTGTGGCAGACGACCTCTTCGCAGTCTTGACAGTAGAAGTCCAACTGCTCCGAATTGTGCTCGGGGCAGGTCTTGGAGATGTGGCCCTCTTGCTCCTTTCCGCTCAAAACCTCCTGGACAGAGATAATGCGATGGCTCCCAAAGACGTGCACCATTCGGGTATGCCCTGAGAGGCAACTCTCGCACAGATAACCGTCACATTCGTGGCAAAATGAGACAGCGATGGGCTGCTCCTGGTCTTTGCTCGCCGACTTTGGCAGGCAAAGATTACACCTTGGCTTTGACTTGTCGGTATGGTGTAAGCCCATCGAAATGCGATTGATATCCCCGACCAGTCCGTTCAGTGTCACGTTAGAGGACAACCCTTCCACTCGTTTCTCGTTCAAGGGTGTGGCCTCGCGGCAGAGTGGGCAGAGCATGTCGTCATGGTCCGGGTGAAACTCGTCGTACTTCCACAAACACTTCCGGCAGAAGGTGTGTCCACAGCTCAGAAGGGTGGCTTCCTCAAAGGTGTCCATGCAGAGAGGGCAGTTCAAGTTTTCTGCAGTGACTTTCCTCAAAGTCGACATATTTGCAGCCTTTGATGGCGATTCTGGTCAGGTTAAACGCAGATCAAGAAGCTTACATGAAGAGTTGATCAATCGGCCTGCACGTGAAAAAAAAAATAGTATAACACCATATTAATAATTTCATCACAATCATGCCGAATGGAGAATTATACAATATTTATTACAGTGCTATACATATACATTTTAACTATACGCTACGAAACGTATAAACATATTCCAATGAGGGTTTGATTGCAGATGTTTACCTGGAGATGTTCCATCTGTACGAAAAAACATCTTCCATGAAACAAAATTGTACTCTTCTTTTCCCAAGCTGCTCGATATACATTATACATATATAGATAGAAAAAGGTAGTTTACAAGACACCTTGCGCTCTCCCGACTGTTCATGATTTCCAGCCGGTTATTAATATTGTTATCATTGCTTTTAGTCCCGTTCTGCATGTGGGAGTAAGAAACTAAGCTTAGACTATCTGGAGGTATGATTATAATGATCAACTTCATCCATATGTGCTACATCTAATTAAATATCCAATATGGCTTACTTAACTGAAACTCGGAAATAGTCCCAGGCAGGGGGGGGGGGGGGGGGGGGGGGGTAAGAGCACATTTTTTTTGTCCCGAAATTTGAATATTTGGCCGATCGATATCGTTCTCCCTCTGCGTACGCGCCTGGTCACAGGAATTATTATCATCCATTACAAATCATGATTCAGTCTTCGTATTAACGACCATGAAAGCTGATAACAGTCTTTGTACGCGTATCTTGAAAATAATATAGTATCATGATGTTTACTTGACACTTAAAAAATGAACAATTTGCATGCACAATAATCAAAAGATCAATATTATCTCTTACCTATAGTCTGTCAACATTTTCTCTCGTTCTTCTGCTTCCAACTATCAAGATACACTCGTCAACCTGTTTTTCTCCTGACTGTCACTGGCTATACTCTCTACTAAACTCTTGCAAAGCTGGAGAACGATATGAAGAACTAGTTATTTTACCCAAGAAATATAAATCCTGTGTATTGTTCCGTATATTCGCGAGGGAGAGTTTAGAATCGAAACAAATAATCAATCCCACGTGCTGATCTCCGTGGCATCATAAGATGACGTCAGTACAAATATATGTGTGTTCTTTATTTTTTTTTAAATACTTCGAATTGAACAATGGATAATCAAGAACTGCATACAAATGTCAATTTCATTTTTCGCAGTTGTTTGATATCCAAGAGAACGTTCTCTACTTCCGGATGTCCTTCCAAATTCCCACCAAGAGATAGATGCATCTTCATATCAATTGCTATTGATTTCAAGTTTGTTCCTTCATCACACGAATGTTAAAGTTTTGATTGATCAAACGACAAGTTTTTCAACAAAAGTTTATATTTCCGTTTAAAAAACTGATGAATAAACATTATCTACTAGTATTCCCTTTTGATGTACCCTGATATTCCAATCTTATATGAACGATAATCTTGAGATACAAATATTAGAATCACGCAGAACAATAACATTACACTTAATGTTGAAATATGGCTGGCTCCTTAAGAGTTTCTATCCTCCACTCATTGACTCATTGAAATGGTAGCGAAGGCATCTGAATCTCCAAATGTTCAGCTAGACGTGTTGAAGCCAATTACTGCTCACGGAGATGTTCCTTGGAGAAATTCTGATCAAGATATACTGGTTTAGGAGAATTAACGATGTCTTGTAAGCCACCCGTGTCTTCAGGATGCGCAGACGGACTGACAGGATCAAGTCAGACGATCATAATGATCCATAATATCCGTGAAATATGCAATGAGACGTAGGACCCTGGATGTAAATTTCCTTGGCGGAAATTAGGCGGGAAAAGAGCGGACTAATTGACGGTTTATAAAGATCGAGGAGAAGGTCGTGTGCTTTTAATCAGGCGAGACCGAAAGCGGAGGCGCGCTCGATCGTTGACTGCCTGCCCATCGGGTCACGATGACGTAATCATGACACACCCAGGGGTGCGTGGAAGGGCCACAACAGGGGGAAACTTGAAGAAAGTTTGAGGTACTGTGATCGTACCTACTGATAGTCCTATTTCAGGTCGCCAAAAGGTTTATAAACTGAAAGAAATTATGACTTTTTTGTAGAAACAGAATTATAATGAGAGAGAGTGAGTGAGAGAGAGAGAGAGAGAGAGAGAGAGAGAGTGAGTGAGTGAAAGAGAGAGAGAGAGAGAGAGGGAGGGAGGGGGCAGGGGAGGGCAGAGGCGGATCCAGGACTTTGTAAAAGAGGGGGCACACACAATATTCAAAAATTCACCGACCCCCTTTCCCACACACACACACACACAACGAAAGGTCATACATTCGTCATAGAGTTTTGTACTTCACTTGTGTTTAAAAAAGGGGCCATGACCCACCGTATAAAAGTGCTAGTAGGGGGAGGATGATTCCTTTAAAACCAAAAATATCACTATGTACATTTTGTTTAAATGATTGGGCTATAAAGTTCTTAAAAGCCCCTACACCTAGAGGCCCCTTTTAGATTTAGTCGGTCCCCTTCAATATATCCGTTCCTATATCCCAGGCATGCAGTGCACAGGTCAGCGAAAGTGCAGTTCTTTGTAATATAACTTACATCAGTCTTCTTGTTCAATGAAAAGGATGGAATTGCGAAATTCTTCTTTAATCACACGAAACGACAATATTCAGGCTAAATTTTTCACCCACATCTGATTTTCAAACATTTTCGCATGTACAAGTTATTCAATTTCTCTTCTGTTTTTCGCTAGATCTGGTCGACTAGCTCCTTTAATCCTTTAAGCAGTATTATGCTGAGAATTGTAGAATTCTTACCCAATCCTGCCCTTGCAGCCTCCCACATTCTTTTATTATTTTTGTTGTATCATGATCATTTTTTTTTAGAAGGAAGTTTATTTTTAGATAATTGCTCTTCCTCCATGGATGAAAAAGGCAAAATTGAAAGGTTGCCAAGAACAAGACTTCATTATAGGAAATACTGATATCGTTTTGAAACATGAACTATACAAGAGGCCAAGTTGTTCTCCTATAAATTAATAATTCCATATTGACGTCAATTAATAATTCAAGTGATCCTAGTTTCAAAGCGAAACCGTGATCGGTCGATCAATCAACAAAAAATGCATTGTTTTGCATTGAAATTAGTTGGTCTACATTAATAAATTACATATAGTTCAAGTTCAAGTTCAAGTTCAGTTTATTCAATTCCAATAAAATATACAATCATGACAGAATAAGAGTCGATCAAGAATACAAAATAAGTTAAAATGAAAACTATAAAGTGATACATCAGATAACAACATAAGATAAGCATTATTGGAATTGGGTGGCCATAAAAAAACATGTGGATTTGTCGAGACGACCACCCTTGATGAAGGTAAAATACGTTTCATTGAACATTCAATATAATATAGAAAATTTAAAAGATAATAAAGTACTATAAAGGATTAAAAACAATTATGAAAATATGACATAATTTATTTAAGAAATACATATTACCGCACAAACCCACCACAGGACAATACAAGGCAGTAAAATCAACAATTCAAAATTTCAAACACTTGTGATTAAGTACGATTTGAGTTTTCTTTTAAAGGAATTCATTGAGTTAAGTGATTTTATTTCTAGTGGCAGATTATTCCAGATAACAGGAGCATGATGTCTAAAAGAGAATATTTTTATTAACAGTCCATAGATGATATTTATTTCTGCTTCTTAATTCAAGACAATATATAAATGAGTAATGAAGTCACAAACAGTGTAGCATGGGTGCCACTATTTATGAGGTCGGAACTGGTTTCGGGTGTGGGGGGGGGGGGGCGACCTGAATTATTCGGCAGATTAAGTTAATTCAAGACAACAATACCCTAGGATGAGGAGGAGAAAGGGCTCCTTTCACTTTTCCTGCATCCCCTCCCCCGTCTCTGACCCTCTCTCTTCATCCTCGCTCTCACTTTCTCCTCCTCTCTCTCGCTCTCTCCCCTCTCTCCCTCTCTTAATCTCTTCCTCCTCTTTCTACGTATACTCTGTTTCGACATTCGATGGGGTTCATTAAAAACCTGCAGATAGCGTAAAGGGGCGTTACGGGACGATGTGTAGGTTGCCCCCTCCCTCCCCACGGCAAAGTTTCAAATTTTCAAGTTACGATGGGGGCATGTCGGTCTCACACCCCACGCCCTTCAAAATGGTCTCGCATCGTCTCTGCTCACAGTTTCAATTTAACTTGATTTTACCCTCAAAGCTTGGCTGCATGTTGAAATAACACCATATAGTACCCGAAGTTCAGAATAAATGTTGGGATTTTATAAGACACAAACTCGTACTGCAATATGTATTTTAAGAGTGTATAGTGCATGTGACAAATATGGAATCTTTCAACGTCGTACTCTCTTTAAAAAAAAGAGTGAATTTTCACTCTATTTTCACTTTCTTGGGAGTGACGTCCGTGATCACTTGTTTAGGAGTGAAAATCGATTGATTTTAGAGTGCTCTCTAAGAAGAAAAGAGTGAATGTTCACTCTATTTTCACTACATTTTACTCTCCAGAGGAGTGACGTCCGTGATCACTCCATTTTTTTTAGAGAGTAATCATTTGTTTCGTGACGTCATTGGTATTTATCAGGCTGTGATCCGTGTTTGTCTATTCAGTTATAGTTACATCCAGTGGCATGTCCATGATTTTGAAATGTAGGGAACCCCCCCCCCCCCCCCCTCCCCATGGTTGCGGCGAAATTCGATGTGAAATACTTGTGGCAACTGGCCAAAAAGTACATGAATTGTAATTTATTCAGGCTAATCAAAAAATTGTAGATTACCACTTTGAACACTTGGATCCAGCACTTAAAATATTGAGTCTAGCATGTTGAAAAAGTGGTCACTCCTCAACCCCTTTAAATTTTTAGAGATTAGGCCTATACCATTCGGGCATCAATAAATTAGCTGGTCTCTGTAGACGAATTTTTGTGACAAAATAACATTGAAATAACAAATACACCAAATTCTAGGCATCTATCATAATTTTTTTTTTCTCGATTAGTTATTGTGATCATGGTAGCCATCTATGCAAAGCGAATTTATTTCATTTTCCACATAATATAAACAAAGATAATTGCAATATTTAAACGTAATGATGATATAACAGAAAAATAGCATATAAATATATTTGACATTGTATTTTAGTCTTGTAATGCAAAATTATTCAGTTACAGAATCAAGATTGTTTCGCTCGCTCACGGAATGTTTTTTTGTTTTGTTGTTGATTGTTTGTGTGTTTGAGTGTGTGTGTGGGGGTGGGGGGAGGGGGGGGGGGAGGTAGACAGTGGGACATACGCCGCATCCGCTTATCGGAGCGCTAGATATTCATCTAGAGATTATAAGCAAGATTAGACAGGCAGTGGGAAGTATCCTTTTAAGTATAGGCCTTAAAGATAAACTTGAGTTCTGGTAAAAAAAAGAAAATGAATTCTCACAGAATCTAACGAAACTTACACTGAATGTTCAAGATTACAAATAAATGTCATGTGCCAAACAATTTTGGAAGAAAATGTATACTGGCTGAGTAATGAGCATAGAAAGATAAGGAAATCAGGGTAGTACTAGCCCCGACACCATGTGTGTTGTCCCATATACATCTTTCTGTGTAAGTGATTGTTACTTTACCAAGACTCTGCCAAATTAATGATGATTTTGATGACTCCAGAACCTTGCATTACACACCATTACTTACATGCTATATGATCAACTTTTCTGATCCATTCCACACCTGTTCTTTCACAATGCAATCGCATTACCAGAACTCAAGTTTATCTTTAATATGATCATGATTAAGGTGAGGGAACAAATTATTTCCCTTGGCAAAAATAACAAGACTATGAACAGACAGGCAGTAAACAGACCGTAGTTTCCCCAGGATGCTTGTAGATCATTTTCTAATCTACAGGAATAATCGTTTAATAAATTAGGATGTGTTCTGTTAATGGATCTAATGCTTCATTAAGACTCAAGGGAACAAAAGAAAAATAATCGGAATGGTCGTACCACAGAGGCACTGAGTCTAATTTTGAATCATGCTAGTTGACTTTACTATCAAAACCAACGTAGGCCGGCGTCTCTATAGAACTTTGTATCTTTTCTTTTTCTTCCAAGTAGCTAGGCCTATACCTCTCTATAATAATCATGACTGTATATGCCTATAATAATGAGCCTTATTGGCAATCGGAAGAGGCAATTAAGATTGGAGGTCGATCACGCATATACACTGTATACCAGGCGCGGATCCAGGATTTCTTAGGGGGGGGGGGCCCAAATTTCAAATTATGCGAGCCAAATATTGGTACTTAATGGTGACCATCAGTGACGTAATGCGGGGGGGGGGGGGGGGTCGGTGCAAACGCGAAACGCGGAAGCTTTGACGTTTTATTAAATTATTCTAGAAAGAAGACGACTCGTTGTACCGTTGTCGACTCTTAATCTTCGTCTGAATTTAGTTTTTCCCCTCCCGCGCGAAGCGCGGAAAATTTTACGATTTATTAAATTATTAGAGAAAGAAGACGATTCGTTGTAGAGTTCTTGACTCTTAATCCTTGTCTAAATTCAGCCCCCTCCCCCTCCTGCGCAAAGCGCGGAAGCTTTGCGTTTCATTAAACTATCAAAGAAAGAAGACGATTTGTTGTACCGTTCTCGACTATTAATCTTCGTCTGAATTTAGTTTTTCCCCTCCCGCGCGAAGCGCGGAAAAAGTTACGATTTATTAAATTATTAGAGAAAGAAGACGATTCGTTGTAGAGTTCTCGACTCTTAATCCCTATCTAAATTCAGCCCCCCCCCTCCCCCTCCTGCGCGAAGCATGGAAGCTTTGACGTTTCATTAAACTATTGAAGAAAGAAGACGATTCGTTGTACCGTTCTCGACGCTTAATCCTCGTATGAATTTAGTTTTTCCCCTCTCGCGCGAAGCGCTGAAAATGTTACGATTTATTAAATTATTAGAGAAAGAAGACGATTCGTTGTAAAGTTCTCGACTCTTAATCCTCGTCTAAATTCAGTCACCCCCTCTCCCTCCTGCGCGAAGCGCGGAAGCTTTGACGTTTCATTACACTATTAAAGAAAGAAGACGATTCGTTGTAGAGTTCTCGACTCTTAATCCTTGTCTAAATTCAGCCCCCCTCCCCCTCCTGCGCAAAGCGCGGAAGCTTTGACGTTTCATTAAACTATTAAAGAAAGAAGACGATTCGTTGTACCGTTCTCGACTATTAATCTTCGTCTGAATTTAGTTTTTTCCCTCCCCCTCCCGCGCGAAGCGCGGAAGCTTTTAATTTTCATTAAATCATTAGAGAAAGAAGACGATTCGTTGTACCGTTCTCGAAAATAATCCTCGTCGGAAATTAGTTTCCCCCCCATCCCGCGCGAAGCGCGGAAGCTTTTACGTTTCACTAAATCATTAAAGATTCGTATTACCGTT
>JAVYIG010008540.1:0-88231 GCA_035222895.1 Strongylocentrotus droebachiensis
CACTGCAAAAATCAGCGCTTAAAATGACACATTCCAGGGGTGGGTTTTTAATTTCTGCTTTTCGATGCGTTTGCCAGTAGTTGCTTAGCAACTTTCGGCGAAACATGGAGATGTGAGAAAACTTGATGATTTTTGCTTGCAGTTTAATTGTGTAAATGCAGCTATTCTTCCAAAGTTCAAACTCCCCTGAACACACCCTAATTTGGCGAGGTTCCTAGAGTTCATGTTTTCTGGAATGTTCAAGGCCATTCGAGTTAAACATCAGGTCACACGGAATAGAATGATAAACATCAACATTAAAAAAAAGTTCTCACTGTACAAGACGAGGGTAAGAAAATGTTTCATGTATGGATTTTTGTCAGGGTTTTGCTTTCTTTATTGTAGATGGCAAGAGTCTTTCTTGTAACCATGGATATGTTCATGTACATGTTTAAAAGTCTTTTTTTACCCCCCCCCCAAAAAAAAAAAAAAAGAAGAAAGAAGGAATGTGCTGTATCTATACTGTGCTGACTCACGTATGTACCTTGACTGTGTAGTAAGATCCTTCCAAAGTTCCTACCACATTTAACAGAAATTCTGAATAATTTGAACAATATAAAGCGAGAAGGAGATGTATACATTACATTTTATTTGTTTATATGTCAACATTTATTCATTTTTGCTAGCAATATTTCATATCTTGTATTTTTTTTTAAAATCTTTTTTTGTTGTTTTGTTTTCTTGTTATTACTTTAATGTTTTAACTTAAAAATGTATTCATTGTTATATATTTGTCCTCATTTGCTATGTTATCTTTATGTTTTTGAATGCTTTTTATATTGATGTAAACTTGCATTTTTAGTCTTCGGACTTGTTGACAAGTAATGAATAAAACCTTATTTGAACTTGAACTTGAACTTGAAAAGATGGTGTTGGAGATAGAGAGACAGAGACGGAGATGCAAATTTGTGCAAACAAAAACAAGAAGAAAGAGAACTGGAAAAAAAGAAAGAGAGAGAGAGAGAGAGTAAGAGATGGGGGAGGGGGGGGGGGGGCAAGAGTGGATTTTATGATTTTGAGGAGGATTGGATGTCTGAGGTCGCCTAGAGTTCAATACCTCCAGAAGATCAAGTCTACTTCTCAAATGTCACATTGTTGACTTCCTAAGACCACTCCAAATATGTACATGTACATGTATTATCCCCAGTCTTTATTTCATATTTAATGGGGCAAGATGGATGTCTCGATTTTATGATGTTCTTGAGCTTGTTATCTTATGCCCAGAACTAAATGGACATTGCATGTACATGCTTGAGAGCCAGAAAGGAGTTAAATCTCTAGGCGTGTCTGCACTATCTCGAGATTGCCAAATATCCAGCTATTTGAACTATCCCGATCGCAAATTATCCAGCTATTTGCGTCTTCATTAGACCGAAGTAGCAAATTAGCTGGATAGTTGGTCGGGATAATATCCCAAGATATCTCGGTCTAGTTTGCAAAATATCCCACTATTTCCGAACTAGCAGGATAGTTTGCGACCGTCTTCATTAGACCGAAGTACGGAGTCAAATATCCCGATCCCATCATGCACAACGATTTCCGGTTCGCACATGCGATCTATATCGCTCAGCGCGCTAGTGCAAACCACTGACCTCGAGTAAAACACGGAAAACCGCAAACTAGACCGAGATATCTTGGGATATTATCCCGACCAACTATCCAGCTAATTTGCTAATTCGGTCTAATGAAGACGCAAATAAGCTGGATAGTTTGCGATCGGGATAATTCAAATAGCTGGATATTTGGCAATCTCAAGATAGTGCAGACACGCCTAGTGTTAGCTCTCACCAGATGATAAATGAATGTGTCGTTATAATTACATGTACATGTATGTTGATTTCGCTATTTCATTTTAATGGAACTTGCTTTGTTTAATCCCAAGTTATAAAGGCTTGATATATTGACGCGTTAATCCATAATCTACTTTCCCACTTGATTTTCTTATAAAATTATTCTATTTTTTTCCTCTCTTTTTGTTCCATATTTTTCTGGCCTTGATATGGAAAGTGTATAGGAGACATTTTTAGTTTTTTACTCCTTTTCCTGTGTAATGTTCCTAGATCATGAATCAAACTCTTACGGTCATATTTTAGTCATCTATCTTCCTGAACCAATGCCTGGCAATAGAATTCAAGACATATTTTTCTAAACTTCCCAAAGAATGTGCTTGGCTGCTTTAAGGTTTTTCCTAAAATTTTTGGAAGGTAATCATTCTCGTTTATGAGTGATTATAGGAACAATTAGCAAGCTTTAATGATGTTTTACAGTAAGTGGATTGTTTATATGACCATGAATGTCAACAAGGTTTAATTACATGTACATAATGATGATCCACATCCGCAATCCATGGTTTGACCATGATTTGTCTACGGTACGGGTAGGCTACTTCTAGCCGTTCAGGCAGAGTTCAACTACTTAGGTATGTAATCCTTCTGGGATTAGGAATAGATGGGTTCACCAGTTTAAGGTCAAGAAGGGGATTAACACAAGAACAATCCCAAGTATGGAGGAGGATTTTAAAAACCATTCATTCAGTGAAAGGTACACTGTAGATGTTGGTGGTAAATGATAAACGCACCCATTTAGAGGCTATTTGGAGGGCTGTCAATTGGTTCTCTTTCAGTAGTTTTTCCTCTCTTTTTTTCTCTTTATTTTTAGGAGGGGGGGGGGGGGGGGTTGGCCCTGAATAAAGTTATTTTAACCCTTTGTTCATTATTAAAGCCTGATATAGTTTACTCAGTGACAATCAACCCCCTCCTACCCCTCCAAACAACCCCCTCCCCCCCCCCCCCCAAAAAAAAAAAAAAAAAAAAAAATTGAAGAAACAACAACAACACTAAACTAATGCTCCTGCTCACAAAAATGTGATCAATACATTGGCCCAAACACAGATTGCACATGTTAAAATTTTATTCAGGACATCATTTGATAAAAATAAGTTAGACCCTGGAGGCCTGCTACAGATTAAAGGTAATACAAAGTTTTGGGAAATTTCGAAAATTGGGTTGATAGTGATCCTTTACAACTTTGATATATTTGGATGCCCCTGTGGATGTATTACACGCACTAGAAAATTTAGCCCCTAAAACACTTCTGCTTTAGAGAAAAATTGAATATAATTTACTGCTCCCAGTAAATTTTGATAAATTTCAAATAGCGCCTACGGCCATACAATCGTAGCTACGACCATGAAAATATCAGAATATGTAGTTGTGATATATAATTTCCAAACGGGAATAGCTAATCGGTCGATTCTAGTCAAGAGACATTGTTTCACAGCTTACTTAATATCTTGACCTTGAGAGGGAGCTATACAACATAAGGAGTTTATTATTTACCATTTCATAACTTTAGACTCGATTTCAACCGCGACAACGATCACGGAATATTGTAGGATCGCATATGCTTCTAATATGTTCATTTGAACCAAATTTATGACCCCATACCAAAACTTTGTATTACCTTTAATGTCCCTATAATTTATCATCATGTTACATGATCTTTTCCCAAAGCTCAGTTTTCATATGAAAGTGTGCATTTACCATATTTCATAGTCAGCAAAATTGGGTGTATGATACCGATTTATGACACTAATGGGTCCAATATTTATTGTACATGGATGCCCGGGTCAACATGAGGGCAAGCTAATAAGAAGCAAAGGCTGTATTTAGCCTCTTTTCTTCATGTGTCCGTGGAGACCTTCCTTGTCATTTTCGATATTTCAGACTGATCAATAACGGCTTTATACTTTGAATGAATCATTGTCTTCTGTTAAACTGGACCATAATTTTGTAAAATGTCTGAAATATTGTCTGCACATGTACCTGTACATGTGCCGGTACATGTACTTGTGGAAAGCCAAAGTCACTTTCAAAGTTTCTGCCATACATGTACATGTAGAGTGGATGTATTAAGAGCAATGATTTATTTTAAGAGTATTACATATAGTCATATATATTAAACATAACAACAATACGTGTGACTGTTCAGTTTTAAAGCGGGACTGCACTACTTGTAGCTACTTGAGCCCTCTATATAGCCAATAATGCCTAAGCGGTACCTGTTCATCCCCCATGGTCCCCTTTTTCTTATATTAGTTGAGAGCTGATTTGATGAAATAACCACCTGCCAGTGACCATGCAGGGAGGTATAATCCCGCCTGGCAAAACTAGTGTAGATGGGCTTTAATTTTTATAATTTTGTTGTATACACTTTGATATCAAATTTCCTTTTTGACTTGATTTTGTTTTTCTTGAACAATGAGAGGAAATATCGAGGGAAAATTCACACACTTGTTAAAAATCATAAAATGATGTATTAACATGGTATTAAATTGCATGTATTTCAATGAATATTATGTATATCCTCAAAAGACCTCAAACATTATTATGTCATTGATATGTGTACGTGTACATGTCAGTGCCATGTCAGTCTCAATTATGCAAATTAGTAGCACGCAATCATGTTCACAGCTTGTATTTGCGATAATACGCTATTTTCATAATGTACATTGACCAAATTTACACCCCGAGTGCCTGGATCTGAATTATTTAATTTGCCTTATACAAATAATTGTATGTCATCAGAATGCAAATTGAATTTATATTATCTGTTGCTAGGTAGGACAAGTTATAGTGTTTGTCCTACCTAACAACAACTATTTGCAAATGGCATTCTGACCATTGAGATGCATTTATTTGTAACAGATGAATGAAATCATTTGTTATGAGGCGCTTCACAAAGCCATGTATGCATAAATTTGGTTACAATGTGATAATGACCTATTGTTACCCCTCAGTCCTTGAAATATGCTCATGTCTGCTTGCACGCTTGCCTGCTTGCCTGACCTAGTTTCAAGTCTTAAGATTCAAGCTTGACTTTGAATGCTGCCCTTGGACCCCCACAGCAACCCCATGTAGGTTTTGCAATTATCCGGGCTTTATTCTCTTATTTGCATTGATTAAAAATGTCTGTCTGTGGTCTGGGAATAATTGCCCCAAATGAAAGCCAGCTGTACGGTGTTCTTAAGATATCTTTTTTTCCTTGAACTTGAAATGAAAAAATAAGAGGAAATCCTGTTATTCCCAGGGAGTTAGAGGGAAAGAGGTGAAAACATGTGCTTCATATTCAATGTTTTTCAGAGACTTTTGAAGTAATGTTTAGAATCATTATTTGAAGAAAAAGAAAAGAAGGGACCCTGAGTCACCAGTTTGTCTCGGCTACATGTAGATGCATTCTTCTAATCATTAAAAAAGTCAAGCCTTTTGTATTACTTGTCCGACTTCAATGAGGTTTTTTGTTGTTTTGGTATCCATTTCCCTAATTCATCTATTTTTGACCAAAAGCGAGTTTATTCTAGGGCGGGGGTCACCCTAAAATGGCTATGAAATGCATTTTCTAATATGAGTCCATATCCAATTTACAATGTGGATGCTAATAATGCAACATGCGTACAATGTACATGTAAGGGGAAATCAACATTAATGATATGTGCAGACAATTACTGGGAGAAACACTCAAAATATACCAATATTATATATTGGCTGCAGTGTAAATGCAGCTAAAATGACCACTCTACATGTACATGTACATGAACATGTAGGTTCAAGTACAAAATGTGTTTTGCAGTGCATCCTTATCATTTGGAGAGGGAAGACCTGCTGTTATCTTATCTCTGTACTTAAGAAAATACTCTTTGGAAAACAGGAAGACAAGTTTAGGCTCAGATTGTCCTGTTTGAATAATTACCGGGTAACAGGATTATATTCCACCACAAAAACCTTTAAACCTACACCCTTCCCTGTATTTGATTACCCTCTTAACCTACATCATGTATTTTGTATGAGTAATCTTGAGTCTTGGAGATGCTGGTAGTGAGTTAGACTTCGCTAATGAACATAATGTAAAGTGAGAATTGACAC
Source organism: Strongylocentrotus droebachiensis (assembly GCA_035222895.1). Classification (NCBI taxonomy): domain Eukaryota; kingdom Metazoa; phylum Echinodermata; class Echinoidea; order Camarodonta; family Strongylocentrotidae; genus Strongylocentrotus; species Strongylocentrotus droebachiensis. The sequence continues at coordinate 5,961 of JAVYIG010008540.1, forward strand.
TTGAATGTAATTCTTCATCATGTGAGTGAAAGTTCTCTGTCTGTCTGTCTGTCTGTCTCTCTATATCTGTCTCTGTTCTCTTCTCTCCCTTTCTTTTCTCTCCCTTTCTTTTCCCTCTCTTTCTTCCACCCTGGTCTCTTGGACACTCATCCCTATTTCTCTTTAGCCCTTGCTCCCCCTCTCTCTCTCTTTCTGTATACCTACTGTATTCTTTCTTGCTTTCTCTCTATCATATCTTTACTTACAAGTCTTTCTGCCTCTCCCCCCACCCCCTTTCTCTGCATGAACTTCCTCTCTGTCCTTTATATCACCTAGAATCAAACCAGTTCCTTCCTGCACTTTCTTTATCAGGAGAAAAATTCATCGTCTTTCCTGTAATTCAAAATACCTCTAATCAATCTCCTCTGATCTAACCTTTGGGTCATTCACACAAAAAAAATACATGGTATACACCTGTAGGCCTGAATAAATTGTGTAAATGATTATAACTGTTTATTGAATAGTTACATTAACTTGTGTGAAACAGATATTGACTCATAGGGGACCTGCAGAAATTGCACAATTGGGATGTTTTCTTGCATGGCAGATGTTCTTGTGGTGTTTTGACTTTACATAGTTCTAAACCATTGTACTTTAACTAAACAGTGCCCACACAATGTTTAGATATGGGATTTCACATGAGCATTGTTAATAGATAATATTGCTCATGTACCGCACAAGTATAAGTACCCATGGAGTTATTATACAAATGAAATTCCCCAAGATCTGAAGGGGGGGGGGAGACTGGGGGGCATTGTTCCTAATTTCCTTATTGGAGTTTGGTCAGGTACTATACAGGCCACCCTGCTTATCAAAACCCAACAGTTCTAACTTGAACTTCCACTTCCTTTAATTTCGTCTATGTATAATATCTACCTTCCTGTTTGCATTTGTGCCAACGAATATACATGATTTATCTTAATTATCATACATTTACAGCAGTTTCCCCTTTCAGTTTACATGTACATGTCTACACCAAGTTGTAGATAAGCACATTACATGGTGCACCTCATTTGCCATCAAGCCTTCGACTTCAAGGGAGTGGCTCTGGTCAATTATTTTCAAGTAATCACACCTTGGCATGATGGGTTTATCAAATTTAACGCACACCCTGCCGGCCCTGGGGGCTGTTTATGTTCCTACCATGAGGATTCCCCTCGTATCTCCCAGCGTTTGTTCTCTCCAGTCTTCGGTGAGATCATGTTGCATAATGCTGTCGTCTTGTTTCATGTCAGGTGATTTGAGAAGAAAATTTCCTCGATGAGCAGAACGACGAGACAGACGACACCGAGCTTGTCCGATGCGTTTGAGGTTCTTGGTCATTGATGTTTAAAGCTCTTGGTCATTGGGTCTCTCCGGATTGGCTAGGAATTGTTCTTGGACCATTTTGGTGGCGATGTTGGTAATTCCTTGACGTTTTGTGTTTGCAGGCATAAGAAAACAAGCATTTATCCACTCTTAATCAGAGCAAGTAGATGTTTTGGAGTCCCTGGATGTTGTCTCATTTTCATTTTTACAAATCTTTGCTTTGGATTGGCCGAGGATCTCTTGTATACAGTCGTTCTATTCCTACATGTACATGTATGTACTGTACATGGCAATAATGTGACGATTACGTAACAGTCATTATTTGGAGGCAGAAATTAGGTGTGTTTTTTCCCTCTCATTTTTACATGGATGCCTACATCTACCCAATCTGTAGCATTTTATTCCATTATTGTGTGCTTTTTTAGTTTGCAATCGTCATGTAAGCTACACAGAGGAAGGTGAATCTACTGAAGGCAAGGAACAAAGTACTCTTTGTGAACCACGCTGATGAAAAGTCCATCTTTTAAAGAGATAAAGAGCCACCGACCATCTTGAAGTCATTGGTCATCCAAGATCGTGTTTGGTTAGACCTTTCAAAGAGGGTTAGTTGTTGAACTGTGGTGACTGAGGACAGGTCTTTGATATCAGAAAGGTGCCTTTGTGGTATTTATCCTAGATTTGGTGGAAAAGCAATCACCATGGATACTGTATATTATGGGTTGAGAATCTTGGACATGCAGTTGAAGTCACTATTCCAGCTGTGTTCTTGTTGCGAAGTTAGCATTCTGTAAAGTGGATAATCTATAAGCTCCTTCATGCAATCTAATCATAGATAATGTGATATGCTGAAGATTTTTTTTAAATTTGTTGATTTAAAACATTTGTAGCACTTTCTTTGTGATATTTCATCTTCAAATCACTCTGAGCAAGAGGCATACTACAGTAGGAATCCCTTTTACTTGAAGGTTCTCATATCATCTTAGTGTCGATCTTTCATTATGGAAAGACAGATCATGTTGCATTTGGAAATGAAAGTTTATTTCGAAGGAGGGTATCATCTCGAAAAGCTTCTGGATGAAGACGTGTTTGAAGGTTTGGATTAACTTGTGCATCCGATACTGGGTGTATTGATGTTCAGGATTACTCTTTGGAAACAAGGGATTCTTTGAATGAGATACAACACCAAACAGAACTTCCTTTTTCTATGCTTTGTCAAGGTATCAAAGAATTCAGAAAATCTTGTTGGATGAGATCTCCTAGATGTTGTAACACTAGCAGTGTTGTGTCTGTCAGCGTTCATTTTCACCATGCTCTTATTCGGCCAGCAAGGACATTCAAATGTGACGTTCTGAAACCTAAAGCGGCTCATTCGTATTAATGAAAACTAAACATTCGAGAAACATGCAGTGACGGCCTCATGCTCTAGTGAACCGTGTACAGAAGCCGAAAGCGTAGCCTCCGGTGAGACAGAGAGGAACATCTGGATTCTTTATTTTTGGTTTTGATTATTTAAGTGAGCCATGTCTGCTAGAGCAATCAAGGTGTTTCATTGGCAGAAATTGACACTACCCTCTCGTTGCCGAGCGTATTCACACTACCCCACCATTCTCTCACACCTCGCCTTCCCGAAGTGCACTACCCCTCTAACTAATGGATGTCTAATTCAGTTAAGGTAACGATCCTTGGGCATTTCAGGGAAGATGTCAGTGAGGACAGGATGGCATTTAATTTCAACTTTTGCCTGTATGTGCACATTTAATCAAATGAGGCATCAGAACATGCGTGTATAGCATTACCCTCTTGCCCTGCATTTTAAATCCTCTCCTTTGTTGTGAAAATTGCACATTTACAGGGTTACAATTTGAACAGCTTTCAAGAAATCAGTAAAGGAGAATACTGAGCAGTTGTACATGTACCTGGTACAGTGAGTGGGTCTGATATTGCTTTCTTTCATCGCAGACACCTTCTAACGGTTCTCCTAATCCATTCATTTTAGTCTAAGGACATTTTGAAACGGCATTTCGTCTCAAGATGCAACGAGTCATGCTACAGGATTTCAAGATCAATCTCTTAATTTTCTTTTCTTGATTCTTTCATCTGCCAGTAAAATGTTAACTGGGTACCGGTATGTGTAAATCATGACGCCTGCTCCTGAGATAATTATTTTAATTTTAATTTTTAGTCTCCAAGATGTGGAATAATATAAAACCATGATGCCTTCTACATGTATGTAGAAACTGTCACAGAGTATCCAAGACAATTAGGATTATCTCATTGAAGATCTTCAACACTCAAGTGTCTTCCAAGGAGAAAGTCTCTTCTTAAAAATGAAGCGGTAAGATTCTCTGTCTGTCTGTCTGTGTGTCTCTCTGTCTCTCTCTGTCTCTCTCTCCCCTCTCTCTCTCTTTGTGTGTGTGTGTGTCTGTGTGTGTGTGTGTCTCTCTCTCTCTGCGCGTCTGTTTGTCTGTCTGTGTGTCTGACTCTCTGTGTATTTCTCTCTCTCTCTCTCTATCTCTCTCTCTTTCTCTCTCTTTCTCTCTCTTTCTCTCTCTTCCTCTCTCGTTCTTTGTGTTATATTTGAGGAATATGTCATGATTGCTGAATGCACATTGGGACTGCTGACTGATTGAAGTCATTATTAAATTTAAAACAACTCAAAAAATGAAGACTCAAAGGAAGTGTAGCTTGGCAAATACTGGCCTAATGCCATCTACGTCTTTTTTTGGACAACTGCACATAAACGAATGAACTTGATTAAAGCTAGTCAGAAACTTAATCACTACGGTACATGGTCAGCGTTCGCGAAACAGACCAAAGTTCTCCTCACGCTCCTCACGTATGTTGCATGCACATGATTGCTGCGGTCGCGTTGTCCGTAGACGTATTATACTAGTACCTGATTGGCCCCGAGTCAGGCCAAGGGAAAGACATACATGTATAGTCTCATCAGGCTTTACTTCCTTTAACGCCCTATACATAACGTACACATGTATAATCTCACATGCAACAGAATTGTACTGGGATAATGTACATGTAGAGGATGTAAAAAAGTCAAATTAATGGATAGATAGTCAAGTAAGTTTTAGGTGTTGGTGTAGCCATGAGTCACATTGTATTGAATTACTATTGATTAAGAGTCTGGGGGCGTAGACTAATTTCATCCAGGGATGCATGGCTGGATGGCAGACTCTTACAATCAAACCTCATTAATAAAGATAATATTTTGTTTCGTCTTGCATGAAAAATGAGGAGGAGGAAGTTTCTCTAGCCCCCGTTCACATTTATTTCTGAAGTCCGTGCTTCCAGAAACTGAACATTGTATGCTCCACAAATTTGTTACGTTACACAAGTAAGTAATGTTATCTGAGCTGCAGCGAACCAATTTGATTGGCCTATTTGAGACTCTCCTAAAGCCTCGGTCACAAATGCCATTACGAACGCCGTACGAACGATGTTCAGACAGTGGAAATTTTGGAAGACAATGGAAAAACAGAGATTTGTACAAAAGCATCGTTCGTACGAACCTTTGTGACCGTAGCATTACCGGGACTGCTGGGGTGTCCACCTGTCAACATTTCTCTGTTGAAACCCGAAGTGGCTATTGTTTGCAAAGGCCCAATCCTAGCCCCCCCCCCCCCCCCAATAACAAAAAATAAATAAAAAATCATAATATTAATACAAACTGGCACTTCGTAATACGGTACATAGCAGTCAACCCTCCACAGAAATCCAGGTTGGACCACTTAACCCAGATCTAGTGTGAACACAGCATGTGATAAGCATGATGATGATAAGGAAATCCATCAGCTGTGTTTCCACTAGCACTTATTCTGTTGGCTTGTACATAGACCTCAAAGTAGCAGGGCCGGCTGGCCAGTGCACAACACCACAATGCAAGGGCACTCATGGCATTTTTTTCTTCTTTGGCCTATGTTTGCTAGGGTCAGGCCCTAGCTAAAATGAACCCTTCTGATTACAGTAGTGTAAACTGTAGAGCTCAGAATTAATGTCCAAACTCATGTATGAAGTATGAATGGGGCTATATATTACTTTCACATTATATCCTGTGACACAAACAAGATGTATGAAGACAATTGTAAGCTTGGTCTTCCAGGGTTATTTTGATGCAAGCTGTAAATAAGGAAGTTTCAAACAGATCGGTATACATTACATTATATCTGGCCGAGTTAAATTATAGTCGTAAGTAGATCTCCATCAGCGTAATCAAACAGGTCTAAAACTGCATGTTTTTGCCTCAACTATATCAGAAACTTTAATTGAATTTCATCATGCCTCGTGTCAAAAGGTGAGCATATTGGACTTTATTTTATTACCAGTCTATTAGAACTTATGCTTTTTTATCATGGATAATTCTGCAAGTGTCAGGATACCGTATTTGCCGGCGTAAAGGCCGCACTGCCGCATAGGCCGCACCCCAAACTTTGACATTTCGTAGAGAAAAAAAAAAAAAGGGAAAAAAAAAAAACGGACCAAAGAAAATAATTGTAATTTTCCCGTAGAACTCTTTTTTTTCCTACAAACTAATACCAAAATTATCAATCATTTTATAAATTTACAGGAAGTTTACCTAAAAAATGATCGTAATTTAGCAAAACTTCATCGATTTTTAGGCAGATTAGCACATTCATGGGACACTAGAGGGCGCTTCGCATCCATACAGAAACCTGAATGGCCAACCTATCACAGGGTGGAAGCATGGTGGAAGGATGTATCTTTTTTATAATGTTATCCGGTCTTACCCCTATCGTACCGTCAAATGGATAAAATAAACAAGCTTTTGTATTGTTATTAGAGATCTACCGAGGTTAGTTTGTCGCTTTAATTAATTAGATAGTCTCAATTATAATTCAGAATTATCTTACTGAAAAGTTAAGAACACCGATGATTGCACACTGTGAATCTCCGAAGGTGCGTTGGATTTGTTAGCAACTCCAGCCCCGTAGCTCCCCACCACAGAGTGTGTGAGTAAGTATACCTTACTCACACACTCTGTGGTGGGGAGCTACGGGGCTGGAGTTGCTAACAAATCCAACGCACCTTCGGAGATTCACAGCGCGCAATCCATCGGTGTTCTTAAGGACATTTTTACAACTTTACAAGTACGAGTTTCTGGTCAGTTTTCTTCTTATTTCTTTGGTTGCACAACGATTAAAAAGATAACTTCTTCAAATTTGCTGCTGACGTGGTTCAGACTACATGTAGATCTTGTCCGATGTGTTTTCAAGTCAATTTTGTTAATATATTTTATTGTATGAAGTTTTGACTTGCGATTTTTACTCTTTCGGCGTAAAGGCCGCACCCCGACTTTTTTATATTTTCTCTTCCAAAAATACTGCGGCCTTTACGCCGGCAAATACGGTAGTTGTGCATACATTGTGTTGTGGGTAAGCCTGAATCCAATGACCGGGGTAATAATATGTTCCGCGCCTAGAAACAAAGTTTTAGGCGCATTATAAATGTGAGCTATTATTATTATTGATTCAAACTGTGATGAAGTCAATATTTTGAACATATACGGTAGCTTGAATACTGAGAAACGGAAGGGGGAATGCTTTTACAGAATATATTATGCAAATCAAAGAGGTGTTAGTTTCTCTGATCATGCTTCAATGGAGTTACAATATTGCTGCATTTATATACATGTATGTCATGGATACACCCACCTAGCAAAGATTTGATTGACAGGCTCCTCTGGCCAGTAAAGCCCATTAGACGGATGTTATGGTGCAGCGATTATGCCAATTAACACCTTCTGAAATTACACCTCTGGATGGAGGTTCATGGTTTTTAGTAGTCTGTAACAGTGTAAGCCCGGACTCTATTTTGTTGAGTAGTATTCTAGAGAAAAACCCGGGCTAAAGTTGAGTTCTGGTCATGCGATTGCATTGTGAAAGAAACTTTGTGGAATCCATCAGAAAATGTTGATCATCTAGCATATACCGGTAAGTATTGGTGTGTACTACAAGGTTCTGGAATCATCAAAACGATAAGAAATTTGGCCCAGTCTTGGTAAAGTTACATGTACAAGCACTGTACACAGAAAGATGTATATATGGGACTACAAGAACATGTGGCATAAAAATCTGTCTCAATTGTTATGACGTTACATGCCGTATTTAGAATATTAAGTCATATGAATAGTCATGCTTTTCAGGGAACATCTTTTATCTGAAGTTTTTCCACACTTGAATAAAACAATGACACAGCTCACAAATTATTTTTCACCTCTTCCCAGAACTCAACCTTCACTTTATTGCTGGTACATACAGTACTTAATGGTTGTGTTTTTAACAAAACAGGAGGACATACATACATACTTGATGCAAAGCCTGACCTGCATGTCCTTTTCTCAATTTCTAATTCTTTTATTAAAGACCTTGAACACTTAGCTGGCCTCTAACTGTAAAGTACAGCTACCTTGCCTTCGACTGTCTCTAGGCGCGTTCATGCTTGATTTTGAAGGCAGAATGAGCGATTTGTAATGCTCATCGTAAACGCTCATCGTAATCGCAGTTCCACGGTGCACTGTTCATGCTCACTTCTCCAGGCAATTCTCCTTGGGTGGCCTTCAGCTGGATTCGCAAACCTGTGTGCGCATGCTACGTAGACTCACTAGAGGTCAGTGCGTTGACCCCATTTAAACGCGTTTACAAATTGTAAACGCATCTTTTTGTGAGTGTACGATCGGCGATCGTGAGCGCCGTTTTTCGATGATTCTACAATAGTGAGCATGAACGCAATCGTGTTTTAAAGGCACACTGTCCTACTTGTAGCTACTTGCTCCCTCTATATAGAAAACTTCCCAAATTGGTGCCTGTTGGTCCCCCATGATCCTCTTTTTCTTATGTTAAATGAGAGCTGAGTTAATGAGATAGCCACCTGTCACAATGACCTCGCTGGCTCGCTGTGTGGTCTAATCCCTTCTAGCTGCAGTAGTAACGCCTACCTTTAAACTAAACGCGTAACAGATGCCTGATTCTGGCCGTCAAAATCAAGCATGAACGCGCCCTCTGAACTACCATAAGTACAGTTATCAACTAAATTATTCATGCCCCTTGTAAATTTTATTTTTATTTAATTTTTTTATAATTATTTTTTGTGTTTTTTATTTTTTATTTTTGTTAGGGGGGGGGGGTGTTTTTTGCAACTCAAGAATGAAAGGTGGACTGGTTGAATTAGGGCCTTTGTTGAATACTGTTGGGTGTTACAAGCTTTAATATGTCACACTCTCAACAAACATAAATCAGGAAAAACAATTTGTTCATATACCTAAAATATTACAAAACTTGGTAAGGGTATGAATAATTTAGTTGTAATATGTGTAGGCTTTTATTTGCATGTTACATTTTACTGCACTACTGTTCCTAGTTTGATTTGGATCTAGGCCCTCTTAACCCACATCCAAAACAATAGATCTGCAGATGAACTATGAAGGAGGTCATCTTTTCTCATCATCGGAAGAACAATGTTATCCCATGATAGTGGATGCCCTCATAACATTAAGAGCAAAAAAATAAGTCACCATTCAACATTCAAATACACCGCAGCTTCTGATCCAATTATTCTTGAAGCTAGCTACTTAAACAGTCCCCTTAGCTTCCATTTAATAGAGTCCCTCAATTTTCTTCTCTTTCCCTTAGTTCCATACAGCAAATGCTTTGGCTAATAATGGTATCAACCTGAAATGATTTTACCGGAACTGTAGCAAAGACCAAATATTGCCCTCGTTTAACCTATGAAATTACGGTGATGCATCTACCATATATATGTCGATCTTTTTTTAGAGTACCCTCTTTTTCAAGAAAAAAAATTAAATCGGGTCATATCTTTTTCTAATGGTCATATCAGTGACTGACTAATGCGTGAAACTCAAGCCCAAAAGGCTTGGCAATTTGTTTAGCATTTACACCTGGCTGCAAGCCTTACGGACCTTCCAATGAACTCCTAATGAGTACAGTGGCTGATATCAATACCATGCTTCAAGATAGCTGATGGTATCAGGAGAAATCATTTGAGGTCGTCAAGTTGAAAACAGGATTTCAAGTCAACGCTAGCTACATGTAGCTGCTCATTTGGAAATTAGCTGTAGCGTAGGATGCACGTATACGTAGTGACCATTGAAATGAGCGCTAAGGTCAAATGTCCTGGCGGGACGAGAGATGCGAGTCGGAGCCGCAGAGATGCAGGCGCAACCAGCAGAAGCGTAGGCACACAGAAAACAACAAGGAAACGGCGGTCAGTGATCATCCTAGATCTTATTTACCAGGACCACTTATTTTTGCGCAACAAATTTTATGTATATGTGTTTTGTATTCTGTTAATTTTAATTGATATTTTTTATCAGAGCTTCATGTGAATTTTTCAGTGCTTTTTTTTGGAGCTTTTCGAGAGCATTTATGCTCTGTGCTTCAGTGTCTATTTGTGTTCACTGTTTGAGACAGATATCCATGTAGAATTTTGGAGAATAAAGTATGTTATTTTAGATGTGAATGTCTTATAAGGTTTCTTTCAATTACATGTCTGTGGCACGTTACCAAACCACATTATAGTTGAAGAGAGCCCAATAAATCTTGCAGATAATTTCTCTTCCTTGTTTGGAAACCATGCACCCCACAAAGATATAATGTGAGAATAGAAAAATGGAGATGAAGAGGAAATAAGCTTCATTTTCTCTTCGTAATTACCAGGTGTTCCCTGGCAGTCAGTTACCATTGTTATTTAATGTACTCTACACGAGAGTGAGAAAGATAAAGGTTTTGTCTTTTATGTTGTACGCCCTGTGTCCATTTGGCATATCATCAAACACCTGTGCTTCTTGCACAATGCACTGAGTGTGAAACCAAATTAGTCCCGTCTTGTTCCTGTTATTTGCCAAACTGGTTGTGTAATCTCTAAGTAGTGACTAATGTCTTGTACATTGTTATCTATTAGTATAATTTGTGTCTGTCCTTCAGTTTCGAGTTACTCAACTCAGCCAATTTGTTGTTGTGAGGTAGTAACCTAATTCCTCCAATTTCCTTTTCTTCTCTTCCTATGACACAGAACCAATTCGGTGATCATTATAGAGTTTTCCGGCAAGACGAGCAGTCTGACCAACAAGAGTGTCCTGGTAGAGGATGAAATCGTCAAGATGGCGTCCCAACCGCAGATGTACGACTCCTTTGTCACATCCTTCACCTTCGACTGCCAGACCCAGTGGAGGGAATCGCTCGTCGTCATACAGCAGCTCTACAAGACGAAGGCGCTCTGCGACTTCACGCTCCGTTGCGGCGCTTCGTCGTTCCTCTGCCACCGCCTCGTGCTGGCAGCCTGCAGCCCGTACTTCCGCGCCATGTTCATGTCGGAGATGATCGAGAGCCGGCACGACAGTCTGGAGGTCCAGGACATCGACGAGAAGTCTCTGGAGGCCATCGTCGAGTTCATGTACACCTCGAAGATCGTTCTGACCGTGGACAACGTCCAGAAGATCCTCTTTGCGGGATCGCTTCTGCAGATGGATGAGGTCAGTAAAGCCTGCAGTGACTTCATGAAGTGCCATCTCCACCCCTCCAACTGCCTCGGGGTCAGGACCTTCGCGGACCAGCACGGTTGCACCACGCTGTCGGGCGCAGCGGACTCCTATGCCCACGAACATTTCTTGGAGGTGGTGAGCCAGGAGGAGTACTTCAGCATCGATGCACAGCATCTCATGGTGTTGATCGCGTCACATGACATTATGATAGAACATGAAAGTCAGGTCTATCAGGCCATCATGAAGTGGGTGAAGTTTGACCTGCCCAACAGAGAAAGACACCTTGCTGCACTCATGTCAAAGGTAAGTAGCCTTTCCTGCATCGTTGATTGTTTAAAGCCCATCTGCACTAGTTTGGCCAGGAGGGATTAGACCTCCCTGCATGGTCACTGACAGGTGGTTATCTCATTAAATCAGCTCTCAATCAACATAAGAAAAAGGGGATCATGGGGGACCAACAGGCACCGATTAGGCATTGTTTGCTATATAGAGGGCGCAAGTACATGTAGCTATAAGTAGTACAGTGGGGCTTTAAGAGAACATTGAAGTTTACAAAGTGAGGTATATATGGTGTTTGGTTTTATCACATTGATGGGTTCCAACTTTCTATCTGTACTGCTTTAGTGCAACAGTTCTGTGTATACTAAACAATGATGACTGATGGCAAGTGGTTATTTTGTGGACTAGAAGGGCTCTATCCTTGTTTTTATTTTATCATTGAATGTCTTTCAAGCTAAGCGGAGACAAACATTTCCTAGTATTTTGCAGAAATTGTTGTTCGACATTAACCCTAAATATCATCACGTTCATAATTAGTTTTTACTTTCAAATAACAACTACGGATATTATGAAATCCCCAAGGGCTGGCATTTGTATTGTAAATCCAAGAAAAACTTACAAAAACACACAGAGATACAAATTTTCAAAAATAATAAGCCTCAGAATGATCGTTTCATGTTGATTCCTGCTTGGCAGCTTTCCAATGTACATTATCTAGGTCTTGCTCTATTTCGAGAAAAAAACAAAACATATGAGAATAATTGTTTCCGATCTTTCTTAAATACAGTATAAACATGAAACTATCCAGTGGTTTAAAGTTACACAAGTAATGAATCTCATGGCTTATATGCAAAATTGAGCAAACATGATATTTATCATGGATTCCTAACATGACAAAAGATGAGTATGAATTTTTGCAGTCATACTACGGTATGTACTATAGATTCTGTATTAAACCTTAAGATGGTAAAACATTTACCCAGATTCTCTCACTAATACTGATTATGAGGGGCAAAGATCTCACTTACCCAATCCCCAAAGTTATTTCACAGAGGAGTTATCTGTTTTTCTGACTTTTTTTTCTTTCTGTCACACAATTATTATTTTGTTGCAATTTTTTATTTTGATTTAAATTCTAAGACATGATAAAAAGGCAAATTCTGTTTGAATATAGCTGTAAAAGAAAATATAAAATGTTGCTGTTTCAAGAAGAAAAGGTGTACATGTAGCCCTTAAAGAAAATCCCTGTCCTTGATATGTCATAGATCGTTAAACTCGTTACTTGTAATTAAGTTCCATATTCCATGAAAGAAAGGGATATTTTGTTAGAATATAGCTGTAAAAGAAAAAATAAATGTCGCGTGTTTGAAGTCCTTGCCCTTGATATGTCATACATCGTTAAACTCATTTATACTTGTAATTAAATTCCACTGAGAAGCGAGTGATGAGATGTGATGCCTTTGAGACCCGTGCACTCTCTTGGTGAGGTCATTCGTCTGGGGCATGGTCTTCCTTGTAAAACTAGAGGTAGAACCAGCGCTAAGAATTATGGGAAGATCCTGGGAAGACGTTTGGCACGCAATGTCACCCAAGCTAATCCCCAAGACGACCGCACTTGAGCATTGATCAATAAATGACATTCCATCATGATATGTATACCGCAAGGGTCGCTCGATCAGCTTGCGCTCCCCAACGCTCCCCCTTGGCTCACTATTCTGGGTCAGCCAAAAAATGGCAGGTGCACTGCTGTGGTGGAGCTACCTCACCGGTCTGGCTGGCTGGCTGCACCGGGAACATCTGCTCCCGGATCTTGCGGCAGAAAGCACACCTGTTTTGAGGGAATGAAATAAGAGTGTCTGATCATGTCAAACATGTGAATGACACATGAAGTGCTCTGCTCTGAGTCTTGCTGAATCTTGCATTGAAATACATGTACATGTAGGCAAAGAAGGAAGAAAATAATATGATATAAAATATTGAGTCTGTAAAGTACAAGGATTTCCTAGAACAGTTGAGGTGAAAAGTGTTGTAATTATAGAGAGGAACCTGGGAGTTTCCTTGGCCCTGGTTGTCCAGATTGTGGCTTCTTTTGACTGTTTCGTACACTCTGTTTGCATGGATGCATTTGTCACTACCCTTCTATTGAAGAAGTTCATGTGGTCCCTTGCTGCAAAAGTGATGTCCTCTTTAACTCAGGAAGGCCTTTAAAGCCCTATTAACTAGAGACGCTCAGTATGATGAGGCCTATTTTACATGTACATGTATACATGTATATCATAGTTATAAGGTCTACTATCCACACAGAAACAGACAGAGCGGAAGGGGGGGGGGGGAGATTGAGAGAGAGTGAACGAAAAGTTGGACCATTGGAAGATATAAAGATGAATGCAGTTGGGGGCTCCATCTAGAGCATAGAGGGATGTGTTTGCATGGAAGAAAAAAAAGAGAGGAGTTTTTGAGCTTTTATGAGAAAAACATATTTGTTTTTGTCATTATTTTCTGTGCTTTTTCCAAGAAAAACCAACAACCTCATACCCCGGCAGATTTTATCAGCGGAAACCAGGAATGAAGCTAGACTACAGTGGTTTAGGCATGATTGCTTAGTGACTCCTTGGTTTAACATTAGCTGCATTTACACTGCAAGCAAAAACCTTTGGTGTTCTCACATTCCAGTGTTTTGTCTGAAGTTACTAGGCAACCACCCATAAATGAGACCCCCCCCCCCCCAAAAAAAAAAAAAAAAAAAAAAAAAAATCAGAAGAAAACAACAACAACTCTGGAGTGTACTTTTTTTAAACGCCGGCCAAATCTCCACCTTTTTTTGCAGTATAAATGCTCACACTCAAAACATAGTTGAGCTTTTTCAGTAGTATAAATGGTAGTTTATATAAGAAAAACTATTGTTTTTCAAATTGGTTTTTCTGTAATGTAAATGGACCTACATGTATAGGTCCATGGGTTCATTAATGAAAAAATAGTGTAAAGATTGGGGACAACTGCTTTTACCCAATCTTAATTGACAATGTGAAATTTTTCAATTCATTTGTCTAAACGTTAATAGAGTCTCGGTCCTTGGTTATGGAGTCACAGTGTATGGCTATCAAACAGAATTCTTTTGTCACATAAAAAGGACTACCTGTCAATGTTGACACAAACTGTTGACTCTTTGTCCTTGTGTTATTTTCCTTTCAATAGTGATTTGATACCAAATAGCTTTATACATGTACGTACGTACATGTACATGTAGATTCATTCAAATGCAGCTTCTTGATACATATGTACATGTACATGTAACTGTATGTAGGCCCATACATGTGTACCTCAAGCTTTGGTCACAAATCTGAGCAGTGACCGACCGATCAGTAGCCTGCTCGGTCGCTGCTGGAATTTAGTCATCGCCCAGCAATTAGGTCGGTGCCCGGGCGGCGACCGCCCAGGCACCAAGCGTATTTTGGGCGGCGAGTGAAAGTGAGCAGGCGCCGTCCAAATTTTAACTCCGCGTTAAAACTTCAGCGGCGACCGAGCGATGCCCTAAAAACGAGCGGTGGGTGGGCAGCCACCGGGCAGAATTGGTTAAAAACTCGCCGCTCGGCCGCCGAGCAGGCTACTTTTGGGAAATGTGACCATAGCATAAGTGAATTTAAGAATCAGAAAATCTGCACCATGCGTTATATATTTTATATAGCCTATACGACTAATTCACTATACATATTTGGTTAAAAAGATATATATTCTATACATATTATGGTTGTTATTGATGAGAACACAGTGTAAAAATAGATGACTGTATTTATTGATGTGTTTACACGAGTCATTTATTGATGTGTTTACATGGATTAATTTATTGATGTGTTTACATGGGTTCATTTATTGATGTGTTTACTTGGATTCATTTATTGATGTGTTTACATGGGTTCATTTATTGATGTGTTTACATGGGTTCATTTTATTGATATGTTGATGGGTTCGTGTAAGGAGAAAAAAGTTTTCATGGTTGCTGGTAGTAATGTTGTAATGAAAGTGGATGATTTTCTTGAAAGAGGGCATGGACATCAACCCTCAATAATTTATAATAATAGTTCATGGTACTTTTGTAAGAGAAGACACTATTCAATAAACAGAAAATTTATATAACATGTTTAGGCCTACAAGTAGGTTTTTCTTTTTTTATTGCAAACAATTAATGTACCTTCAACTTATCAGTTGATATTTGAAAATGATCTTCCAGAAGTTCAGTTTGAAATCACACGGATAAAGTACATGTATATTGATGCAAAGAACATTAATAAGATTTGAAAAATGAAGAGAAAAAGCATTACTTTTTTCATTCTCGTTTGTAATGGATGTTGTGATTTTCTATTAATAACAGATGATATATGCTATTGCTAAGGCTGCGATGGGTAGTCGAATGCTCGAGTACCCGCACGGTTGACAACTACGGTACTCGGGTACGATTTCTTGTACCCAAATATTCGGCCGCAAAAAAAAAAAAAAATGTCCAGGCCCACGCTTACCCGTGCTTGGCAGAGCTGCCGCCGCTGGCATGGTACCGTCGGTAAAAATGTTTCAAAACTCAAGCACTGTCAAACTCACCACTCAGAAACTGGGACCAAATGTCCAGATTTCTGTTTGGACTTGGAGGAAAATGGATTATTCTGCCATCTTTGGTTTTTAAAACAGCATTGTTTACTGTTATTATTATTATTAAATCAGCGTCTTCAACTGCAACGCGAAGTAAAATTGCATGCGTTTTCGGCGACAGACCTGGGATACTGATCCATTGGTATGGTGGTGGCAAACAAAAAAATTATAAAAAAACATGGCGTCCGAATATTCGAGTATTCGCTTGTAAGCCTGGGAGTGTACTCGGGTACCTCATTACACTGTTGTGCACAGCCTTATACTTTGCAGGAATAATGAATATGTCACTTATGTCCTTTCTGTGAAATTTGAATGTTAGCAGTGGCCTATAGTGATCACATTATGCAAGGAAACTCGTTTACTTTCTAGACATCACTGTCAGCCACTATTGAGTGAATGACTGACATCTTTTTTCTTTGGTAATAACATGCATAAAATAGGCTGTAACAGGTGCATGAGCATTTGTCTACATTGATAACCCACTACTTGTAATGGCCAAAATTAAACTGATTGAATCTTTGTGCAGCGCAAAACGTACGTCTATTTGGCCGGTACAAGGGTCTGAAAATCAGACTATTACTTAGGTGATTGCAATCACTTATCTTGATTCGACATCTTATGATCGTTATCTTCCCAAAAAAAAATCATTTTCAAACCTTTCTGTTTTGAGGGAAGTTCTAAATAAGTATTGTCTTTCAAATGCCGTTGGAATTTAACCTTTTCATTTTTTTGACCTGCAAATGGGACATAGTACCTTTGAAAGTGCCTTATTAATGAAATGTCAAATTTGTTTTTGTTGTCCAGGTACGTCTTCCGATGGTGCCGGCCAGCTACCTGATGGAGGAGGTGGAGCGGGAGGAACTGATCAAGAAGTGCCACAAGTGCAGGGACCTGGTGGACGAGGCCAAGAACTACCACCTCTCCGTGGGCAAGCTCCTGCGAGGGGACACACCCACCTCCAGCCTGGTCAAAGACCCCAACAGGCTCACCCCAAGGAAGAGCTCAGCAGGTATTAAAAAAAGATTGTGTTTGTTGTTGACATTTTTATTTTTTACACTTTTAAAAGTTGACTCCTACAAATGCAAGTGGATTTAGACCAAAGAAACTGTATGCACATGTAGGGCCTACAGTACAGAATCATTGTACGGTATAAAGAAACACAGTTTGTAATAAACTGTACAAATACTTGTGTTTGTTGTTTACTAAAATAAAATATAGACTCCTACAAATGCAAGTGGATTTAGACCAAGTAGACTCCTACAAATGCAAGTGGATTTAGACCAAGTAGACTCCTACAAATGCAAGTGGATTTAGACCAAGTAGACTCCTACAAATGCAAGTGGATTTAGACCAAGTAGACTCCTACAAATGCAAGTGGATTTAGACCAAGTAGACTCCTACAAATGCAAGTGGATTTAGACCAAGTAGACTCCTACAAATGCAAGTGGATTTAGACCAAGTAGACTCCTACAAATGCAAGTGGATTTAGACCAAGTAGACTCCTACAAATGCAAGTGGATTTAGACCAAGTAGACTCCTACAAATGCAAGTGGATTTAGACCAAGTAGACTCCTACAAATGCAAGTGGATTTAGACCAAGTAGACTCCTACAAATGCAAGTGGATTTAGACCAAGTAGACTCCTACAAATGCAAGTGGATTTAGACCAAGTAGACTCCTACAAATGCAAGTGGATTTAGACCAAGTAGACTCCTACAAATGCAAGTGGATTTAGACCAAGTAGACTCCTACAAATGCAAGTGGATTTAGACCAAGTAGACTCCTACAAATGCAAGTGGATTTAGACCAAGTAGACTCCTACAAATGCAAGTGGATTTAGACCAAGTAGACTCCTACAAATGCAAGTGGATTTAGACCAAGTAGACTCCTACAAATGCAAGTGGATTTAGACCAAGTAGACTCCTACAAATGCAAGTGGATTTAGACCAAGTAGACTCCTACAAATGCAAGTGGATTTAGACCAAGTAGACTCCTACAAATGCAAGTGGATTTAGACCAAGTAGACTCCTACAAATGCAAGTGGATTTAGACCAAGTAGACTCCTACAAATGCAAGTGGATTTAGACCAAGTAGACTCCTACAAATGCAAGTGGATTTAGACCAAGTAGACTCCTACAAATGCAAGTGGATTTAGACCAAGTAGACTCCTACAAATGCAAGTGGATTTAGACCAAGTAGACTCCTACAAATGCAAGTGGATTTAGACCAAAGAAACTGTATGTAGGGCCTACGGTCGGAGTCATTATATAAAGAAACACTTGTAAGAAATTTTCAATAATTGTATCTGGAAGGGGAATCCATTGAATTTCAGGTTTTACTTTCATTCAGTACCAAAATCAAACATTGAAGAAAGTAGCATTTTTGATAAAACAATTAAGACCTACTTTTCAACTTTTCTTTTTAGCCAGCCTCTTTTAAAAAACATTTACTTACATGTAGCCTTGCATACAGGTAAACCATCACACACATTATTTTCTACAAGTACTTGCCCCTTGGTTTACAAACATCTCTACATGTTTATAGCAAAGTGGAAATTGTGTCATCACACATTGCATCAAGCCTGCCCTTTTTTTTGTAAACACCTGTAGCCTCACGCACTGTCACCATGGACCTAGTACGTGCTGTCACACTATCATTAGACCTGTCTTCACCAGCTTGAGTTTGCCAAATAACCCGCTATTTTCCGACTCACCAGCTTGAGTTTGCCAAATAACCCGCTATTTTCCGACTCGGGGTATTATCCCGTAGCTCAAAATTGCGTCTCCACCAGACCGATGCGCTCATCACAAACTAGCTCAGACGGGCGCAAATTAGTGGGAAATAGCGGGGATATTTTGGAAGCAAGACCAACATTTCTCTGGATATTTTCTCGACCAAATATCCCGCTGATTGCAACTGGGGGCTGATTATTTTAACTATCCCGATCGCAAATTAACCAGTTAATTTGCGATCGGGATAGTTAAAATAGTGGGTTATTTGGCAAACTCGAGCTGATGGAGGCAGGCCTCTTATACTGTCTACCCTTCTTGTTTGTAAACACTGGTGTTTACCCTAGAGCTTCCAATGACCTCCATAAAAACCTGATATAAACTCTAGATTCTTTATCACTAGTACCGATTTCTTGAATGATTTGTTGTGAGGTTGTCCATTTTATAACTCTGTGCAATTCATAATTGCCTGAAATGGGATATTCCAGGTCAGTAGGAATTTATGGGGCAGGTTGTGTGCAATTGCACAAGTGACAATCCTACAAATCATTTTATAGCACTACTTCATGGTAAGCTAGCAGGTATTTTGTTGGTTGGTAGTTTTTAACCCTCTGGTTGCTTTTACCACTCTGCATAGTCGCTCATGTGCCACACATGCAATTTTTCACAAATGACACCAATTGATGGGAAGGTCGTAATCTGCAACGTAATGGCTTTGCAAAATTACACATTTACGGTCTTAATTAGCTCCGTAATAACCCTTTCAACATGAGTATAGATTTATCTGACTCTGGAAGCAGTTAAATATTCTTGAAGCCTTTGGTATATTATATATACATGTATCTATCCCATGATAAATACAATATGACACAGGTAGATTATTTGTCTGGTTCTTCTTATTTTCCAAGATTTTACTGATGGAGGGCTTTTTAACTATTTCACCATTACTTGGTACACTGTATTCACATTGACAGAAGTTGTCAACCAAATTATTGAACAAATAACAGCTAAAGGCAACTTACCTAGAAAAAAGATGTTTGAATTCTTATAACAGTATTAGTTTGGAGAAAAACCTCATCGACTGTCTTACTTGAGAGTTTTGATTAAAACATTAGAGTGATTTAAATGTCCATATTGAAGAGAAAAAAAAGATTGAAAAGTTTACAATGTAGAGAAATGTGTTTGTTACTAGCCAGATTTCACTCTGCGTATTTATTTTTCAGCGGTAATCTTGTTATGTAAAATATGCTTGGTTGCTTTTATGTTATTGCCCCTACCCCTAATATTTAAGGTAGACCTCTATCTTTAAATATATCTTACCATTGAAAAATAAAGCCTGCCTTTATCTCATATTTTTTGTTTTACTTATCCCTTGTTGGAGTTTAGAAACCTCTTCAAAATCATATCAGATAGCAAAACAACTGCAGAAATAAACCATGCTTTCAGATTTCCAATCTTCATAAAGAACTGAATTGGTCAACAGGTGGGACTTTGCTGACCGTAAATCAATTAAAAACGGACAATTTGACCTCATAACTGATGCGATTACTTCAGATTACAAGATGAAAAATTGACACAGTTGATCATAAGATGTATGTCAGCTTTTTTGACCTACTTCCCTGGTCAAGTACCAGGAGAAAAGGTGTGCATTGATTTACTCTAAAACAATAGGATTTATGCTTGACCCATCTCACCTTGCAAAGTATTCCCGAGGATAATTAAGTTTTAAAATACAAAATTTAAACCTACTTCCCTGGCCAAGTACCAGGAGAAAAGGTGTGCATTGATTGAGACAATAGGATTTATGCTTGACCCATCTCTCCTTGCAAAATATTCCTGAGGATAATTAAGTTTTAGAATACAAAATTTAAATCTAAAACAGGCCTACATGTTCAGAAGACAATGTTTCTTGGAATTTATTGATGAACTGATGAGTTTGATACATTAATTTAGCATCTCACATTGCACGGCTCAACTATCTATATAACAAGAATCTGATGCAAGTGGACTTTGTGAACTTTGCGGTTGACCTCCTTTTTTAAAGGTCGTATATGGTGACTTGTTATAGTTAGACCCCCATCTCATACTCTGCCAAGTTTGGCCTCTGCGATGTTACTGTAAATTCCAAATTTTAAGAAAAATGTATGTTTTGTGTCTAGTCTACAGGTGTTCTCACATGTTACCCCTGTACTGATTTTTCTGTCAAATATTGTAGGGGGAAAAAAAGAGATGAAACTTTTAAAATATCAATACTTCCAAAGAATACAAGAAGATTTTTCATGCGAAACATTATTGACCATGCCGTCTTTGCTGTCTTTGCATCCGGAAGTTGTCTGTGATTCCTCCTCATCAATATTCCTTAAGGGGTGACAACTCTGAACTTGATATGATTTGGAGTAGTGAAGTGGTTGGTGGCTATATATCATGAAATTTACAGTTGTTAGCACATGACGGGATGTGACTTAAAGGTAAAGACCAGTATTGGCAACGCCCCAATTTCAAAAAATGAAATGGAAGCTCTCATTACCAATCATGTGAAAGAATATGTTTTGACTAATACATGATGATAAAAAATTTGCCGGGAAACCGCCTACTAATTCATATATTTGGTAAATTTATTTCTCTCATGGTCTGGTGAGAGAGATAGGGTAGTCCCATATACATCTTTCTGTGTATAGTGCTTGTAACTTTACGAAGAATGAGCCAAATTTCTTATCATTTTGATGATTCCAGAACCTTGCAGATGCTAGATGCTAGATGATCGACCTTTTCTGATCGATTCCACAACGTTTCTTTCACAATGCAATCGCATGACCATTACTGGTCTTTACCTTTAATGTCAAAACATAGGGGAAACAATATTTTACACATTTGTTGAACCTGTCGACTGTTTATGTTGAACTTTGCTGCAGGACCTATCCATCACAGTGAGTCACCTTTTTTGTATTGTTATCTGGAAAGGCGGAAACATACGACTGGAACATGTGCGCAACACATGTATGGTAGTTTTACTTTTGGATGATTCCAGTGACCGGGTTTCTTGAGTGGTTCAAAGTTTGTTATAAAGTCACAAACCTTTTTTCATCTTCAATATTGACTGCCAAGAGATTCAGAAGAGTGTAAACTCTATGTAAGATGCTCCATTGTTAGATAAAACATTTCCATGTAGTTACACCCTTTTGGCTCGAAAAAATAGAGGACTTATTATTGAGATTGTCCTCTGGCTCAGGTTGAAGTTATTAGAGATAAAGTTGAATTCTGGTCATGCGATTGCATTGTGGAAAAAACGGTGTGGAATCGACCAGAAAAGGTTGATCATCTAGCATATAAGAATTTGTGTGTATTGCAAGGTTATGAAATCATCAAAATGATAAGAAATTTGGCCAAGTCTTGGTAAAGTTACAAACACTGTACACAGAAAGATGTATATGGGACTACACGAATACGTGGCGTAAAAATCCTATCCTGGATTTTTACGATGTTACATGACGTATTTAGAATATGAAGGCATTTGAAGAGCCATGCTTTTCAGGGAACATGTCTTATCTGATGTTCTTCCACACTTGCATAATAAGAATGATAATGCTCACAAATTATTTTTCACCTCTTCCCAGAACTCAACCTTCTCTTTAAAGGGGAGGGCCACCCTGACATGAATTTGATTTTTCTGCTGATTTTAAAATGCAACTTAATATCAGGGTGGAGTTCCTTTAAGTTCTGAAAGAAAGAAAATATTTAATTTTTGGATTGGTTTTCTTTACTTCTGAATACTATTGGTTCTAGTGTCCCAATTTACTTAAGCGCTACAGTATGATCCAGGAGGATTCAGGGCAGGGCAAGGCAGAATTAGGGCGCGTTTATGCTTGATTTTGAAGGTAGAATGAGCGATTTGTAATGCTCATCGTAAACGTTAATCGTAATCGCAGTTCCACAGTGTACTGTTTATGCTCACTTCTCTGGCTCCTCCAGGCAATTCTCCGCTGGTGGCCTTAATTGGCGTTGTAGCTGGATTCGCAAACTTGCACTGCGCATATACGTAGACCATGGTCCATGCGTAGACCCACTAGAGGTCAGTGCGTTGACCCCATTTAAACGCGTTTACAAATTGTAAACGCATCTTTTGTGAGTTTACGATCGGTGATCGCCATTTTTTGGTGATTCTACAAAAGTGAGCATGGACGCAACCGTGTTTTAAACTAAACGCGTAACAGATGCCTGATTCTGGCCAGAAAAAGTTAAGCATAAACACGCCCTTAGATCTACGGTTATGGCCAGTGTCACATAGGATCATAGATATGCCCGATCCTGATACAAATACGTCACGTTGGTCCTATGTCCCATTGGACTGAGTCCCAGTGTAGTCCTACGATCCATTATGGGTTCAGTATGAGGTCAGATGAAGTTTAGGACCAGAGACATGCCCCTATCCTTGCACATCGCAATGGTCCTATGTCTGTTCGGACTAAATGTAGTCCCAATAGTTTTTGTTTCCTTATGAGTTCAGGGCAACAGTCAGATGAGATGAAGGACCAGTCCCAGTACGTAGTACCCTAGATTGAGACACCCATTAGCTAGTATATGTTTGTCACATCGGTCCTATTCTTTTGGTGTGATGAATCCTAAACCCAACCCTAAATGTAAAGATCTTTTATAAAACCTGAAGGAAGTACACTATTAAAAGCCATTGCATCTAAGTCTGAGATAAAATTAAGGTGAAAGTGGAACCAATGCGAAAATGTATTTAATTTTAAAAGAAGAGTATACCATCTTCAGCAGGTAAGAGTCCTAGCTGTCAGCACTACTAAACCAAACCCTATACCTACTGCAAAAGGGATATGGGACTGATGATGTAGGCTGTTTGTTTGCCTGTTCAATTCTACTTTGATGTCGCAACAGTGTTAATAATAAGTTTTTTGATATTCAGTCAATTAAGTTTGGTTAAAACGGGGAATGCGGCCTCGAGTCGTCTTCTGGAATTATTCTGCAGTTTCATAGATCCGCGGATGATGGCCTTCTAATAAGACATCACTCGTTAAACGTCATTTTCTCAATAATTAAAGCATTGCAGGAGATCTCTCAATTCGATCTTCCCTGAGGCTCTGCTTATTAACAAAGTATGCAGTCTTGTCCCCTAAGGCGAGATCGGCCGTTTAAATGAACGCTCCCCGATGAACGCCTTTCAAAATACCATCTATATTTAGATCACTTGCAGGTCAAATATAGATATTCGTTGTTGCAAAATAGAAATGATAAAAAGAAGAAAAATGCTAGTTGTAACCGATAAAAAGTCGTCCTTATCGACTGACCCAGAAAAGAGTTGACTCCCCAGAGAACACTAGTCTAAGAAACACTGCATTTTATCAAAAGGCAAATTTGCCTGCAGCTTTTACATTGACCCCCTGTTTTTCTGACAAAACTGTTTGCTTTGATAATTTGATATCCCTTCATTATTGTTCGATTGTTAATATCCAAATTGCTCTGACAGAATAAACCTTGGGCAGAATGCCATACATTTTTTCTTTGGAAAATGAAAAATGAGATGTCTAATGAAGGTTGTGAATAATTCAATAATGCTTCTGATACAGGATTTTTGTCACAAAAGAAGAACAAAAAGCAGACAAAATGTTTGAAATTGGGGAGGTCTAGAGGTGGGAGGGGGTCCATCACGCGACAGGCGTGAACTAGTCAATTATTCTCCAGATTTGATTTTATGAAATTGTGGCAGAAGTTTGTATCTAATTGTCCCAAGGTTGAAATTTCTTGACGTAGAGCCAATATTATGACATTCATGTTTCTCTCTAAGGGCGTCAAACATGGCAGACACACCTAGAATGTATTTCAATATCAGTTTTACTATTTCCAACTGTGAGGATATTATTTTCATGATAACATATAAAGATATACATTGTAAACGAAAACGAAAGAGGCAGAAAATGTGTGCAATATCTCATTGAGCGGCAAATGTTTGCGAACGTAGCGAATTTGGGAGGTTGCCAGGATTCCTAAAAGGTTGCATGAGGTTTGTAAAAGGTTGCAAGCGTTTGCAAAACAGTTGTAAGCCTTTGCAAACGGTTGTAAGATGGTGTCGCTGAAGTTTTTTTTTGATTCGCCAATGCTACCAACCACGTAACTGGTTCCTATTTAAAATCGACACATTGAGTACCAGGAGTTAGCAAAGGCTCCCAAACATTCACAAATAGTGGCAAAGGATTGGCAAATAGTTGCTAATCTTTGGAAAACTGTTGCTAACATTTGCTTTCAGTCGTTAATAGTCCCCAACTGCCTTTCGCAACACTTTCGCAATCATTCGCCCAAATGTTGCTAATTGCCGCTAAATGTCGCAGAGGCAGTTAACCCTGGTTTTCGACAACATTCGTCAGAAAAGGTGGTGAATCCAAATTCGCTACGTTCGCAAGCATTCGCCGCTCAGTGAGATACCCCCTTATTAGAGCTCTTTCTAAGAAGCCCTTCCTTAAAAGCCCTCTGGAGGCTTCTTGGGTAAAATGAAGGATTTGAGAAATTGTCAGTGTTAAAAGTTTGATGTCCTTTATAAACCTTTGTATTACTATTTTCTCATCTCAACCAAGGGGGTATGATTCCAATTACGGCCCCAGACAAAGAATACAAGAAGAATAGACTGCCAAAAAGGTGTTAATTGTATCATCAGAGGGCTGGTCCACACCACCCAAAATATTTGGTCTCCATGGTACATTTCTGTAGGAACCAGCATTATTTTACTCTCTTATTCATTTTCAAATATCTCGTGTCTAGACCTTACATAATTCTTTTTATTTTGTTGATGGAAGATTTTTTTTTTCTTCTCAAAGGAATTATTTCTCAAAGGAACAGGCAACTCGGGGAATTATTGTAGAGATGTGTGATTGATTGTAATATTTGTTTTACATAACCATCTCTGTGCCATCAACGAACCACCAGCACCTCACTCCCTTCCACCCCCTCCCCCCCCCCCCACTCCCTTCCACCCCACCCCAAAACGCCCACTCTACACCCTGCAAATTAATTTTTTGTTTAAAAACCTTCTTCTTTTTAATAAATTCATGGATCATAGTTGTAACTTGTAAGCCCATTCTAAAATTTTGGATGATAATCATCCAGATTCAAGGCTTGGTAGTAATAATCTGGGTCAAATATTTTTTGGGGGATGGGGGGGGGGGGGGGCAGTTGAGGAAAATGGTCGGAATTGATAAAATATCTGTTTGGACTGTGGAGCTAGAAGGGTGCTAACTGATGACTTTACACAGAGTCAACATCCTTCTCGCTCTAAACAAACAATACATTCATTTCAGTAAGCTTTATGTTCAGGATCAATACATCCTTATTCCTATACTTCTTCCAAAAACAAAAGAAAGAAGGATACTACTTACTATTTTTTTTTGTGTGTTGGTGTAAACACCTCTTTGATTTTTTCATGACGGTAGATGATAAAAAGAGTTCAGGGCTAATCGTTCATGGGTTACCACAGCACAGCAGATATCCTACTGGGAAAATGTGTGAAAATGTCACACCTTTTTTCATCAAATCATGTTACCTCCCTGTTGCATATGAACTAGATCTTCTTGAAGGTAATGTAGAGTTCTTCCCATTAACTTGATTTTTTATCTTCTTTTGGGCAAATTTTTTCTAAAGGCAACTCTGAAAGGTTCATCATGAATATATTTGTTGTTGTTTTTGTTGTAAGCAGCACATTTAAGTACTTCATATTATAATTCATTGAGGTGGTTGACCTAATTTTTGTTGGGTTCATCCTTCTTTGCTTACGGTAGGCCTATCATTACTTGAACTTCATGAATCCTCTTATGTATTTGTTGGGCAGGTACCATTGGTTTACTTGGTTTAGCTGGCAGTAGCTGCATTTAAACTGGAAGTAGAAATCATTGATTTTTCTCACATTTTGGATTTTCGTCGGTAGTCAAATAGCAGCTATCGGCAAGCACAACAAAAAACCTAAATCAAAAATCCACCTCTGGAGTGTTTAATATTAAAAACGCCTGCTGAAATCTCAACAATTTTTGCTGTTGAAATGGAAACTTCAGTATGATGCCGTTTTTTGTGTAGCTGACTCCTCCTCGCTTCTGTGTGATCGAACGCAGAATAGCGACAAGCCTTGCATGCGCACTATACTCCCAAAAAAGAAATGTGTAAATGGGCCTAGTAATAATATGGAATTAGGTAGTACTGTAATATTGTCTGGGTTTCTGGATCATCCTCATTTCTACTCATCACACAATTACTTCCCAATACCAAGCAAAAGTAAAAGCCACGTACGTCGTCTTTGGCTTCTAGCCAGGCCCCCCCCCCCCCCAAGGCCTGTCTCGAGAATGCCAAATATCCAGCTATTTGAGCTATCCCGATCGCAAACTATTCAGCTAATTTGCGCTTCATCGGACCGTAGCAAAGTAGCAATTAGCGGGATATTTGATCTTGGGTTATTTTGCAAAATATCCCACTATTTGGCAAAATATCCAGCTATTTGTCCGGTGCGTCTTCACCAGACCGAGGACTCGCACTTTGCGCTAACGCTGCGCAAAATATCTCGAGCTAATTTCTCAAGGTCGAGTTTCAAGTTTCGAGGTCGAATCTCGAGATGATGAAGACGCGCCTTGGTTCTTGGAGGTGGGTCATATAGTAGCAGGATGATTTGTATAAACTTGGAGCCAGGAGGGCGTCGGCTTTTAATACCACAAATGCCCTTCTGCATGGCTCTGAAGTCGCAATATCTGTTTGGAGCCACAAGAGCATTAATTCCACATATATATGCTTATAGATTCATAACACAAGGCCCATTTACACAGCCAAAACATTGATTTTTGGGAACGCCATTTACACTAATGGTAAAATCGTTTTAAAAAACCATTCGTGTTTGCTAATTCTGATTTGTTGGTGAGTATAGTGAGCATGTGTGACTTGTCGCTGCTCTGCATGCGACCGCATGTAAACGAGGAGAGTCACATGACTAGAAAGTAGAAACCGTAATCATTCACTGATGTTTCGAGAGCGGGCATTTACACACTGAAAAAATATGTGGGAGAAAAATGATTTATGCTTGGAGTGTAAATGCAGCTATATACATGTAGATGCCGTTGCGGCTCCAAACAGACGATGTGATTTTGTAAAAATTTAACTTTCCATGATAGAATAAAATACATTTGTTTCCCCAATTACCGTTCAATCAACAACTGAGTTATGAATTATTGCAAAAGAGTTTCTTTGATAAGGCAATTTTAACGTCTGCACATACTAAACATTAACATCCATGCACTGATAGAATAAAATACATTCAATTACCATTCTATCAACAACTGAGTTATGAATTATTGCAAAAAAGTTTCTTCGAGAAGGCAATTTTAAAGTCTGCACATACTAAACATTAACATCCAAGGCACACCGTGTCAAACCAAATCAGACTCAAAAATGGATGATTTCTCTCATTTTCTAGCAACATATTCACATTTTGGGGGGTTCTTGCCGTCATGCTCGAAATTGATTTCCAAATGGTGTGTCTCGACTGTCGCATTTTTGTCGCATGTTACCCCCGTCTAGAGAGCTCAGACGTGACTGTCCTCGGAGTCGGCTTAAGGATTGAAAAAAGGTTGAAGGCATTTCCGATTGTCCCTTGTATGAACCTGAGAAAATCCATTGTATTGGAATCAAGATGTATTGTTCATGTTGTTTCATGTACTGTTCTAAGCCTAAGCTGCAATTAAGTCCAAAATATGAAGGACTATAAACATCTGTTATGGATGAAAAATAAAGACTCTAGATTTACCTTCACCTTCCGCTCCTTCGCTCAATGGAAAAAAAAGGAAGATAAATTTTGATAATTTGTTACTTTATTTGAAGTTCCACATATTGCTTGCTGAGAGAGATACATGCAGGGGCGTACGCAGGGGGGGGGGGGGTTTTGGGGGTTCAAACCCCCCCTTTGGTATTTTTATGTATGTAAACCCCCCTAAAAAAAACCTAAAACCCCCCCCCCCTAAATAAGGTGACCTTACCCCCCCCCCCCCCCCAATGACAAAAAATGTCAAATTTTGAAATTTCGAGACCAAAAAAAAATAAAAATGTGTCCGCTTACCCCCCCCCCCCCCCCCACTGAGCGACTTTTCGGCTGGCTGAGTCGTTGCGATTTTTTTTTGACCTCCAAAAAAAAAAAAAAAAAGTGTCCGCTTACCCCCCCCCCCACTGAGCGACTTTTCGGCCGGCGCGATTTTCAAATTTTCGGGAGCAAAATATTTTAAAACCCCCCCCTTGAAAAAATCCTGCGTACGCCCCTGGATACATGTATAATGGTGCTCTGCCTATCTAATTGAACATGGTGCTTTTAATAGACATTGTGAGAAGGGGCAGTTACTTGTTTAAGAAAACAACTTTGAAGGACCACATGTCTTTAAGAACCTGATCGGTACCTGCTCATAGAGACTACCTGTCTATAAAGACCATCTGCTTCTCATTGAAACCTGTATAACAGTACAGTAGTTACAGTTTTAAGATTTACTCCAATGCTTGTGTATAATGATCACAAAAATTTGTGTCAAGTAGTGCTGTAACATCACGGATATCTCCAATTCCGTTTAACCGCCAGTCAAAACCGGACGGTTTTCGGTTAAAATTTTTTTAAAAAATCTTTTTTTTTTTTTTTTTTTTTTTTTTGCCGACTCTGTCGGCAGCAAACCAAGTCCGTGTGAAAAAGCGGGGAGGACTTTCATTTAACCGAGAGGTGCATTTGAAGGCGCTGATTTGTGCTTGTGAACTTGTCACAAATAATGTCGTTTTTAGAAGAATGTGTAAGATCATTAATGTAAATTAAAAACAGTAGAGGACCTAGGATAGAACCTTGTGGTACCCCTTGTGTAAAAATTGGATGAATTATTATTACAAACTACATATTGAGATCTATTACAAAGATTACTTTCAAACCAAGATGACAGACAAATTGGAGTGTTGTTCTAGTTTCAGAGTGGTGAGTCAACACATAGATTACTGAGCTGGGAGACATTGCCAGGCATAGCGCCAGGTGGATGGGCATAAATCGAAACTTAAAAAAAAAAAAAAAAAAAACGGGAAAACGAAACCGTCCAATTGAAAACGGAATCCGCCATGGGCGGTCGGATACCGGACGGTTGGATACCGGACGGTTAAACGTTTGACTACAGCACTAGTGTCAAGTAACAATTAAGAAGGGTTTATTCATAATTTTTTCTTCTATTACATTCTATATTCTATTCTGTATTAGATGTAAGTATAAATTACAAATGCTGAACATTGAACACTGTGGAAGATTTGAATCACACCGACCGAATAGGGGGTGACAAAACCTTTTTAAAAAATCAACCAGGGAATAGAGATTGAACGTGAGGGGTTTCAGATTTGCAAATCAAGGGCCCAAGACAAAGTGAAAGTGGTATTGGGGCTGTCCTGACTCCCGAGAGATCCAAATCAAATTACGATCTGCATCCTACCATGGGGAGGGTCACAGACGTGTCAAGCGAAGCAATGCTGTTCACACCAATAAGCATCTTGGCAGTTGAAGCATGCAGTTCCATCCAAGGACTCTGAGAAACAAATATTTTCAGGATTATAAAATAATAGTTATTTTGTTGTGAATTTTTGGAAAAATCTGCCCTGTGGCACAATTAAACGTTGGCAGTTGAAGCAGTTTGATTAAGGACTCTGAAATAATTATTTCAGAAATATGAAAAAATAGCCATACTCTGTATTTCTTTCAGAATGTTTGAAAATCAGTGCAAAAATATTTTGATTGTTGAGGGGTGATAAATTGGTCCACTGATAATACAGAGTTGTTGCCTAATCACCTCCCTGGTTAATTCAAAGCCCCTCTAAAGTACTGGGGGCCCTGAAAATTTGATGGCAACATTTTTACTTAAATTGTATCATAATGTAAAAGAGGATGTCATTTAAGACACATTTCTGCAAGGATTTCCAAAACAAATGTGTTAAGGTGTTAGGTTTTCTGCATACAACAGAAAACCCAAATTTGGTATTCTTTTATCGATATTTGTCTTACATGACATCCTCTTTCACAAGATTATGATACAATTTAAGTGAAATTTTGCCATCAAATTTTTGACAAATTTGGGGCCCCCAACACTTTAGAAGGGTTCTAAGCTCCTGCAATTGATTAAAGGTGATACAAAGTTTTGGTGTGGGGTTATGAATTTTGTTCGAATGAAAATATTGGAAGCATATGCGATCCTACAATATTCAATGTCGCAACTACATATTCTGAGATTTTCATGGTCGCAGCTACATGTACCATGGAATGGCCGTAGCAGCTAGCACCAGTAAATGTTGATATTCAATTTTTCTCGAAAGCAGAAGTGTTTTAGGGGCTAAATTATCTAGTGCTTATAATAAATTTACAGGGGCATCCAAATATATCAAATTGTTAAGAATCACTATATCTAGCCAATTTTCAGAATTTCCCAAAACTTTGTATTACCTAAGCAGTACCAAACCAATCAATCAAATGGGAGCCTCTTGCTTATTTACCCTCGTTTACGCTAATTCACGTGCTCAACCAGGTGTTCAACCGGGTGTTCCACTTCATAGACCAGGACCTTCTCCTGACCTCTGTAGTCTAGACTCTCATTAAATAGACCTGTACTAGGAATATATGGTAGGTCATCAACAGTCGGCCATCGACCTTTCTTTGACCTTTCTTTGACCTTGCCTCTTTGCTATATTTTTTGCAGCATGTATACAAACATGTCATCGGAAAGGTTACAAACCACATATGTTTTATCATGTGTATAGCTTGGCACTTGTTACAGTACACATCCGATTAACATGGGGATTACAAACAAATATATTTTCTATTTCCTGTAATTTGGGCCTTTTTGCATAAACTTGTCAATGTAGGGATTACATACATGTATTTCCTATTAGTTGTAAATCATGCCTATAAATGCTACACTTTGGTCTGCATATTTATTTTGATCTTGTTTTAATAATGAGTACAGATTTATGGATGAAATATGTCTGCATTAATTTTATGTTAAGGATGTGAGATATGGTCCCCTTTGGCTTTTGACTGACAAATACCGGTAATATAAAAATCAAAGGGTAATGACATACCAACATGTTATGATCCCCCCACCCCCCCCCTCCAAAAAAAATAATAAATAATAATAATAATAATAATCAATAGATAAATATAAAGAATGAATAAATGAACAACATTAAAAAAAAGACCCCCAAAACAGAAACAATTGGATCAAGGATGTTGTTTTATAAGATTCAAATCTGAACGATTATGCCCTTATTGTTTGCTCATGCAAGTTCCATGCACAGGTAGTGGAAAAGTTTATGATGTACATGTAAACATCAAGTTCTGTCATGCCTTCACGATCCATATCCCATAATCTCTTTGTTGAAGGTATATTTACTTTTTTATAATATGAAATGCAGACCTTGGCTTAAATGCAAATTGTTGTCTGTTTTTTAATTGTATTCTTTGGTTAAAAAACAGTGTCAAGGACTATCTATTTTTGGATTTTCATTATCATATTTTTTTGGGTATGAATACTACTATTTTTATTTATTGATACACTCTTGTGCCTTTACCCTTTGAGGGAAAAAAGGGGTCAAATTAGTCTTGCAGTCAGCCAAAATGAGTTATTTTCTTAAGCTGACATTTTCTTAGGAGGGGGTGTGATAGTCTATCATTTTCAGACCTCGGTTAAATTCCTAAATTACAAGGCCAGCAGGGATCATTGTATTTCACTTTCTCAGAGGGAAATATGTATTCATATATTCCTTGATTCACTACAATAATCTCCTATCTGCACAGACAAGACTAACACCAGACTGACAATAGACTGTACACAAACATTAGATTACTGTAAAAGCTGTTATTTTCGCGTGATTAATATTCCGCGCTGAGTGACCCCTAAACATATTTGCAGGTTCTTAAACTCACGTTGCACACTAGACTCTTATGTTTTCATTCCTATCGGTGCACGAAAAGTGACAGATTTGATTTGATTTGACACGCATAAGAAATCATGCTTATATTTTCGCGAGTTCTAAAATTGGCGTTGCCAATCGTAGCGCGAATTCCACAAAAATCAATGTACCGTGAATATTTCTACTTTTACAGTATGCAAAAGTGGCCAAGTTACTGGTCTATGTAGATTCAGTTCGGTTGCGTAACCGTTCTGTATAAAGGTGATTATCCTACTGATTGTATTCAGTCTTTTCTGTGAATTTTAGCGTTTCTTGTTACGCTTTCATGCCCTATTTGTGCCAAAAAAGCTGCCTTTGACAAGGAGCTATTGGTATCTACTATCCACTGGTTGGTGTTAGTGTATCGGAAAGATCTTCAGAAGGTCAACTGTTTGAGCAGGAGGACATTTTACTTCCAGTGTGTCTACTGGTAGATACTGTCTTTCATTTCACAATGTGATACGGTTTCATTATATTAAAGGTAAAGACCAGTAATGGTCATGCGATTGCATTGTGAAAGAAACGTTGTGAAATCGATCAGAAAAGATTGATCATCTAGCATCTAGCATCTGCAAGGTTCTGGAATCATCAAAATGATAAGAAATTTGGCCCATTCTTCGTAAAGTTACAAGCACTATACACAGAAAGATGTATATGGGACTACCCTATATCTCTCACATGACCATGAGAGAAACAAATTTACCAAATATATGAATTAGTAGGCGGTTTCCCGGCAAATTTTGTATCATCATGTATTAGTCAAAACATATTCTTTCACATGATTGGTAATGAGAGCTTCCATTTCATTTTTTGAAATTGGGGCGTTTCCAATACTGGTCTTTACCTTTAACCCTTTGCTTACTGGGAACCTGGTGATCCCTGTATTAAGTCTATGGGACTTTCACAATGCAATAGTGAATGGGTTAATCATGTTTCGCTGTTGATTCAGACAGATTGAGTTCCCCTTCATTCTCCATCATATTCTTGTATGAAGCCAGATCTATTTCCCTTGTCTACAGGATGTGTTGTTATGCAATGTAGAGGGTCATTCACACAAGTAAATTTAAAGTATTATCGTTTAGAAAATATTTCCTTCTCCATTTTAGGTCAGTTATTACTTACAGTAGTACAAAACGTGATTAGAGAACAATGTAGGTTTATCCAAGGTCCTGGCCCTACCTCAAAATGATACACTAGAATGATACACTAGAATGATACACTAGAATGATACACTAGAATAATACACTAGAATGATACACAAGAATGATGGAATATATAGCTACCAGCCTCTTTAGAATACCAGGAAACAATGCAAAGAGGTTAATGACAGACACAAATATTGAAAGACAGTCGGATACAAATAGAGAAAGGTAATAGTTGAAGTGTATTGTGATGAAAAGGAGAGCACTGAAACCCAGGAGATTGAACTTGTTTTATTACATGATTTCAATTGAAACTACAATATGGTATATTTGGTTCAGAGACTTTATTACTTTTTTTCATTGGAACCTACCGGTAATTGGTGCGATTAATCCTAGAACTTTAAAAATTGTATGTTTAATGATAATCCTGCATTTGATTTATACTTGCAGAGAAATGTTTTAATGTGTATAATTATAATGCAACATAGTATTTCCTGTTTGGATTAGTAGAATATAAACAATACATAATATGAGAATTACATAAAATGAGAAACACCAACATGTACAGTGTAAAAATACTTCTCTGTTCGCTGGAGCTCTTTTTGGAAGTGCTATTTTCTCACAGTGTTATTAAAGTATGTAGTTGTTTTTTACTAGAGCTGTTTTTTCATTTAACAGAGCACCTTTTGAGCGATCAAAAGCTAAATCGCTCGCCGAACCTTCGTGATTTTTTACCAATGAATATTTGTTATTAATCATCAGCCTACATGTACTTTGCCAACCTCGAGATTCAGAGCTTTTTTTGTTTTTTACTTTGCAACTGCATTTTTCTCAAATTCAAAGAATTCTGTGGTTCTTACCTTTGTACTTCGTTACCAGAACTCATTAACTTTTAATGTTTGTACAATGGTACAGACAGCTTTGTTATGATGCAATTCTTAGTAAGAGTAATCCTAAGAATTAAATTATTGACAGTTGAATGTCCTCTCTCTGTAATATCACAAAGACTTCAATATGTAACAGTTTCTTTGACAGATTATTAACACATGTATAAATCTTTGTTTGTTTAAAGTTAAAACATTGTCATTCCAATACACTTGCATCATTCTAATACATATTTTTCTTTGCTCAATCCTGTTCTGTTTCTCAGGTGTTCTCTTTGTGGTGGGCGGTCGTGGAGCGACAGGTGACCCCTTCAAATCCAACGAGTGCTACGACCTGCGCAACAATCGTTGGATCCCGGTCACGGAGATGAGCATGAAGCGAAGGCACGTCGGGGTCACGGCAACTGACGGTTGGTCGATCTTGCATTTCTTCTTTTCAACCCCTTTTTTTTATTCCCCATCCTGTTTGTAAGGTCCATTGTTAAAATATTTGAATAGTAACTCTTTTTTTATGAAAAAGAAATTTTCACAATGTCTTCGTGACATTCTTTTGAGAGTTGAATTACAGTGCATCGTGTAGGCAGGTATTTCATAACATGTGTAATAAAAGTTGTTTTGAAGAAGATACTATTTATGGCCTTGGTTCTTATGAAATCTCTGAAATTCAAATAGTTGAACTTTAGTAACACTTCTCATTCTGAGAGAAACCTCAGTAAATATTCATTTTTCAAGGTTTGCACATTTTGAAAATATCAATTGTGAAGTCTGTTCCTCTGTCTGGCATTGTGATAATGGAATTTTTGTTTCAAGTTTGATTTACACCTTTTTGTTGTTGCTCTTTGTATTTTAGAGGTACTTGCTGTGGAAAATATAACATTCAAATTGAAAAGAGAGAAAAAACAATATTTTGGCAGTTCACAAGCGGCTTAAAATGTTATTCTTTTCATGGGGTAAATGTAAATTGATATATGTTCAGATTTAGAGATGTTTTAACAGACAGAAAAATAAAGATGAGCTACATTATTAGGTCTGAACAAAAAAATTTAAAAATGAAAAAAAGCCCCCTCCCCTTCCCCCACAAAAAAGACAACAACAAAACAAACACAAACATAGGCAGAGAGAGAACTGCCTTTGATGAAAAATACTATTCTTCACATATCTAATTTGGGAGGCTAGGGGAAAAGAAAAGCACAACAATGTGAAATTGTAATGTACATATTGAATGAGTTCAAATATAATGCAAAGGTTCAAAAGTTGTCCAAAAAATTCTCAAATAATTTAATAGCTTAAATAATTGAATAGAGTGTAGAAAAGTACAATATTGGAATGATACAGTACTGGTAATTACATCAATGAATACATAATCACTTCCAAAGTTATTAGAAATGGACCCCATCAACAACAAAACATGCCATTAGCCTTTTTACTATCTGTATGATATCAAATAAAAGGTCAAAAGGTAATCTTTTTAGAGGTTTGTATTTTTAGCCCAGTAGCGATAGCAGTCTTTTAGATTCATCGGATCGAGACCGTTGAACTATCACGATGATCAAAACTATTGAAGTCTGTCCAACCAGAGGGTCAGGGAGAGTTTATGTTTGTTAAAGGAACATTTTTCAATATCCTGATCTACATGTATGTTTGTTTCATGATTGAGTAGTCAGAACCTCTATGTAATTCTATGCTGCTAGTACATTTACACCAAACTGATTTCTTCATTGTTTTTTAGCCTATTGATATAATTGACATGCAAGGGTACTTCTTTTAAATGTCAAGTTTCAGTCTGACGCCAATTACCCACAATGTGAATGTATATATAATTTGTATAATATGCTCCAAATACTCTAATGAAAAGATGAAAAAAAGTTTGTTAAAAAAAGGTTATGAACAATAAACTCACTAAAAGAAAAACAAAACATAAACAATTTGATTGTAACAGGAAAATAACAAGTTCATGCACGTTTAAACACAAATTGTATGTAGGTACTCAACCTGCTGGGTATGATTTGATTTTGGTATAATTATATCACACATTGTTCATGTCCTCTTTCCGGAGTTATTTCAGACTTGAATTCAAAGGGTTGAGATACAAGTTACAAAATAACAGAACAGATTTCCATACATAAGGGATTGTTCTCAAGTGTCTTTATCTGACAAGGTGTTTTATCTTTCTATATATAATTTGCCCAGACCACAGGCACAAAATAGTTTTAAACTCTCTTAGTGTTACCCTTCAAGATTTCATATCTCTGAGAATGACAACAATTGATACAGTCCAGACCACCTGATACTTGTTAGGGGTATATCATGTGATGGGGACACAAGCTCTTTGCTGCATTCTGCAACTTATGGTTTAAAAAGTATTGATTTGCGTCTGTTGCATATACATTTAAGAGGACACTATTATGTAGCTTTTAGAAACACC
The DNA here is from genome assembly GCA_035222895.1 of Strongylocentrotus droebachiensis. Taxonomy (NCBI): domain Eukaryota; kingdom Metazoa; phylum Echinodermata; class Echinoidea; order Camarodonta; family Strongylocentrotidae; genus Strongylocentrotus; species Strongylocentrotus droebachiensis. Next base: position 42,925 of record JAVYIG010008540.1, read on the forward strand.
TTGTTTGTAACAGATGAAGGATCTCCCATACTGATTCAGATTTTGGTCAGCAAACCACTCATGAGAAAGGTCTTTTAGAGTCCCACAACATGTACCTCCTCATCCTGTAGAAATATATATCATAGGCCTACATTCGCTTAGAAAAATTACCAGTTATATAAGTAAATGGACTTATGTCTGTTTTTTCTTGCAGCTGGTCACATTTTTGCTGTCGGTGGCTTTGACGGCAGGGACCATCTCAACACGTCCGAGAAGTTTGATCCTCACACAAACAAGTGGGTCAATTTGGCGCCCATGGCGAAAGCACGGTAGGTGAAATCATCCCTTGAGGGCCAGAGGGGTGTTAACTCTTGCTTTTAGTGTATATGAGTTTAATGCCCTTCTTATAGCGAATTCTTTACCTCATATGCAAGGTTCCACATTCAATAAAGCCTATCTGCACTAGTTTGGCCAGGAGGGATTAGACCTCCCTGCATGGTAACTGACAGGTGGTTTTCTCATCAAATCAGCTCTCAATTAACATAAGAAAAAGGGTACCAGGGTGGACCAACAGGCACCGCTATATAGAGGGTGCAAGTAGTGCAGTGGGGCTTTAACTTTTTTTGAAGGGGGTCTGGACAGAACAGTTGACATTCTGGGGGATTTGGGGGACAACTTAGGGTTTTGGACTTTGATTTTGGGAGCCCATGTGTCATGGGCACCTAATATGGTCGAGCACTGTCATATGTATGTAATCAAATACAATTTTGAGAATTAGCTGTAATTTAAGTCAGGGGAATGGATAATTTGTGAAAGTGTATTTGTTTTCTTTATGTATTTGTATGGTCGAGGACTACATGTAGCTATATACATGTAGATGAAATTTGCAAGACTACGGTATTCCAAAACCTAAACCAAAATACAGGAATTTGGGAAGTATTACAGGGTCAATTGCACTTCCTTGGTCTGCCAGACAAATGTTTGTTTTTGAATTGTTGTAATCCCCTGCTATTTCGAGATTTTCTCACATTAATAGCTCTGTAGATAGATCGATCGTAGATATGAATAAGATGCTCCTTATGACGAGTTAAAGCAGGGCTGATTGGGAGTTTTATAAGATGAAAGATACAAATGTTATGAATATACAATTTGATTCATTAAAAATTATGTTGGCATTGATGTTCTGTCCTCAAAATGAAGTTGAGATAACTGTGACTAACACAGGTTACTAGATACACACTTTATAGGATGTGTACAAATACTCCTTTTCCCTGAGGACTGGACACGAGTGTGGAATGCTCTCGACCAACAGTCTGTCTTAGCCCCATCTGTTGAGAACTTTAGAAACCCACTTTAGCATGTACCACCCGCCATACAAGTTAGCGACATGCGGAATACCGCCCTGCTGACTTCAATTTCAGAAGATTTATATCTAACGATGCCTTTGCTTTGATCGCAGGAGAGGCCTCGGTGTCACGCAGCTCGGCACTCCTATCTACGCCATCGGGGGACTGGACGACAACCTCTGCTTCAGCGAGGTGGAGCGCTACGATCCTCAGACAGACTCCTGGAGCTCTGCTCAATCCATGAACTGTGCCAGGGGTGGTGTGGCAGTGGCCGTTCTTAATGGACGCATCTATGCTGGTGAGTATACCTTCATAGAGGTGTTGTGATCTAGTGGATATGTCACCGGACTGTAGCTCTCATGCATGGTTCGTAGTTTGAGTCCCATCATGATTGATGCCTCCTTCCTGTCATTTTCATCTTCATAATGATTGCGTATTCATAAATGTCAGAACTTTTTTTTTTTGGGGGGGGGGGGGCAAATGACTCAAGTCATTTCTTTTAAAAATGTAATACAGTGAAACCTGTCTATAAAGACCACCCGAGGGAGACAAGAAAAGTGGTCTTTATAGGCAGGTGGTCTTTATGTACAGGTTCTTTTAGTACATGTTTCAATGAGAAACCTTTTTCAAGGGAAACAAAAAAAGTGGTCTCTGTAGACAAGTGGTCTTTCTAGACAGGTGGTTGCTAAAGCAGGTTTGACTGTACCTTCATAGTTCTCAGCGATTGCTTTCAATGATAGTCCTAATCGTTACATGGTTTCCTTTCTAGTTGGAGGCAACGATGGATCATCGACACTGAGTTCTTGTGAGCGCTATGATCCCCATCTCGACAAGTGGACCATAGTATCACCTATGAACACCAGGAGAGCTGGGGGAGGGACTGCAGTCATCAACGGTTTCCTCTACGCTATTGGTAAGTGACCCTCTGGACCCCAAGGCCCAAATTCACAAAGGAGGTTTAGATTTAACCCCTGGTTTAAACCCTCATTTAAATAACCCATGGTTTAAAAAATGCACAAAATAAGCGCGACACAAAATGACAAGTCAGACGTCCAATATTAGACACGCTCAAGGCAAGGTATGCTTATTTTGCGCTAATTTTTAAACCATGGGTTATGTAAATGAGGGTTTAAACCATGGGTTAAATCTTGGTTAAATCTAAACCTCCTTTGTGAATTCGGGCCCAAATCTCCACTTGCTTGCTTGCTAGGTTAGGCACCTTGTCTGTTCTAGACGTTGGCAATCAAGGCTTTCCATCTTCTTCTATCTCCGGTTCTTATAACTTATTTGATGCGCTGTCTCCCTCTGCTTCTGCTTCTCTTTCCCTCAAATTTTGTTTAAACATAATACTTTGGAGAATGTTGCATTATCGGTAGGTTTTTATGTTCATCTTGCGATATCTCAGGTTTAGCATTCAAAAGGCTTTAAGACTAAGCCTGGGAGTATTTTGGCTGTTAACATGACATATTAGGGGAAAAGGGCGTTAGAGGAATGGATGGAACCTGGATCTATGCAGTATATCTCTGTTTTGCATTTGATGTTGTAATCTTACACATGATGCGTTTCTACACCTTTTCAGTATCAAATTCATAGCTACAGGACAACAGGTACATTTTTAATTATTGTAAATTACAGAAAAGAATTAATTCATATATTTATTGAGCATCCATGTAAAAATGCCTTAAATGTCTACAAGTCATAGATGTGATGTATTTCTTCATCTTTTCAATAACCACAAACTTCAAATGCAGAGCTGAAGGTATATTCTGTATCTTACTCATAGTAAGCAATTAAACAAATGCATTTATTAGGAATCTGGTTCTAACATGTCATATCTTTCCCCTTGTTGTATTTTCTTTTTATGATTGTTCTTCTTATTTTATGATTCCCAGGCGGTTTTGACCACAGCTCGCCCCTGAACACGGTAGAACGCTACGACCCCCGGATGAACGACTGGACCAGCATGGCCCCCATGTCTACCAGTAGGGGCGGAGTGGGCGTGTCGGTCCTAGGGGGCAAGATCTTTGCCATTGGGGGACACAACGGTTCCAATTATCTCACGTCGGTCGAATGCTATGATCCACTTACGAATAGGTGAGAGAAAAGAGAATCTGGGAGGCAGTTTTTGGTAATGATGAGGGCAAGTCTCTGTTTCTCATATAACCATAGCGCTCTTAACGTCCCTGTTTTGTTCGGTTTTGTTCAGTTCATTCTATTAGGACTATTTATTTCAAAAACAGAGTATTTAACAGGTGGAATGGCAGCAAGGATAAAGCAATGTCCTAGGAACTGCATGTATAACAATCTGGATTTGAAAGAATATGTATGTTAGTGCTCTTATGGCCTTAGGTGTACAAGGCAATCCTCAATTATCAGCATCCTCGACAAAGCCATAGTAGGTCCATGGGTATTGACATTTATAAACATACATATATATATAAAAATATATTTATACGTATACAGTCAAACCTGTCTACAGCGACCACCCAAGGGAAACACAAAAAGTGGTCTTTGTAGACAGGTTCCTTTAGTACATGTTTCAATTAGAAACCATTTTCAAGGGAAACAAAAAATGTCTTTGTAGACAGGTGGTCACTAAAGCAGGTTTGACTATACTTGATATATTAGAAGTCTACTTAACCAGTAATCAATTTCAAGCGTGCATGCTTGTTTTTTAATTTCTCGGTAAAGTAAGCCTTATTCCATTCAAACAATTATGAAAGTATCAACCTATATTTTTCTTTTCCTTCTTTTCCTTTTTTTGCTCAGTTGGTCAGCTGTCCAAGACATTGGTACTTGTCGAGCGGGAGCAGGAGTTGCCATCTGTCATTGCCTTATTTCATCCCTCAAGGAGATTCCAAGGCCGAATATGGTGAGCTGTGTATGATGCAGTGAGGACGTCAAGAATGGCAGTGTCTTCAAGAGAAGAAGACAAAAACTCTGTTAAACATTGATAGACAAATGCCCTGGATGGTAATAGGTCCAGCATTTTCAGCCTCTTGATGAACCAGATTGAAACTGATTTCAGCCAATCCAGTGGTTCTTATTGCATCTTGAGCTCTACAGACCGGTTAGACCACTCAGGTGACTGTAATGATGGTTCCAGCGACCTCTACTGTGTCTTGAGCTTAAGGACAAACTTTAAAGGACAAACTATGAAGGAACTCCTTGGAAGGAACTCCTTGATCCCATGTTGACGATGCGTTAACATCTGCCTGTACTGCACCTGAAGAACCTAGGCAGAACAGAAATGGTCCCAAGTCTTTGACAATGACTCTAGGGATAACAGTACCTTGATGTTTTGGAATTTTTATTTTCTCTATATTGTAAAGGATCCAGTGATTCCTTGTTCATCTGGAAGTCTTGAACATAACCCTTGAGGATCACTTGTACTTGTACCGATGAATCCATGCACTCCGACTGCATGTTAAGGTTCTACCCAGATGCTATCAGGCTGGGAACTCCTTGCCACCTGCTTTCACCAGTTGCACCTCCTTGGAAATCTTCAAGCAGAAGGTGCTGAATATTAAGCTCTGTTAAAGCCCCACTGTACTTGCGCCCTCTATATAGCGAACAATGCCTAAGCGGTGACCATCAGTCCCCCATGATCCTCTTTTTCTTATGTTAATTGAGAGCTAAGTTGTCCAGTGACCTTGCAGGGAAGTCTCATCCCCCTGGCCAAACTAGTACAGACGGGATTTAAGCTCTAGATTTCTTGTAGAGCCTTTCTACTTGCACTGTATAATCAGCACTTGACAAGCACAAGGCACGATAATACACCAATAGCTGTCTGTACTATACTGGAAGCAGGAGGAGGAGGAGGAGGAGGTCTGGTTACAAGCCAATCTGGGACACGTCAATGCAATGCATCCAGTGACTGCAATGGCATCATGAAAGACAGACAAGGGAGGGGGGGGGGGGGGGTGTTTCACAAAGATCCTAAGTTGAACTTATCTCTAAGTTGGACTTAACACTTAATGAAAGCCGTTAGCATCCTTGAAAATATTTTGTAAAAGTTATTTTAAAAAGCATAAAATGTTGATTCAAATCATTCAGATTTTCTGTTCTTGATGTGGAATTTATGAAAAGTCTAAAATACTTGAATTTGTACTTTTGAATATATTTCATTATAAGGCTACAAATGGCTTTCCATAATATTCAAGTCCAACTAAGAGTTAAGTTTGACTTACCGGGGTAGAATCTTTGTGAAACACCCCCTGATGACTGTGTCATCTTTCAATAAATGTAACATACTTACAATGTACATGTATGTGAGTGGTGCATGGAAGCATGTATACAAGGAATGTAGCTTCTCTGCTATGAAGACATTTAAATTCCGAATGAGGATCTATGCATTTTGTCTTTGAGTGTGAAATAAAAAAAAGGCATTTCATGTTTTATGGTCAGTACAGCCAACCACTGTCATATCTGCATCATATGTATAATTCTAAAGTGTCTTCAAATCTTTCCATACCTTTATACACATTGGTTATTTACAGTAATACATCTCTGCATGCTGCTAAATGTATGGTGTCTTTGAAAAAAAAGAAGTTTACTGTGGACAAAAACATCTCCAAACTTCATTTCTGTATTTTAAGGAAGAGGAATTAGTGTGCATTTTGACACACATTGGAGGCTCTTTGGAGGCTATTGCCTTTTATTCTTATTCATACAAAAGCAGAACAATGTTAAGTGCTTTATACAGTAAAAGGCTGAATATGTAGACAAACAAGAGTTGTAATCATTGCCGTTTAACTTAAATGTGCCACTCCGACTTGTCATTGTACAGACTGGGCCTTGTATTACAAAGAGTTGTGATAGATTCAAACTGACGGCAAGTCTGATCATTCAAAAAGTGGGAATTGCCTATCTTCCATATACAAGGTTATGATTGATATCAATTTTATGTTAATTTGCGATTGATTTGGATTGATCACATGTCTTTATAAGATGGAGCCCATGTATAAACGTGTAAAATACAAACGGGATTTTTAATTTTGAAGGTATTGTCTCAAGATACATAATGTGGGATCCGATTTCCTTTCGATATGCTTATCAGAATGGTGAAAATAATCTTGCTGTTCATTCTGCAATTTGTTTCTGATGGCTTTGTTGGCATGTTTTTGGTGTACAGTCATATGTAACTAATGAACATGAATGACTTGAGCAGTTACTGCTTGATGACATACAGGGTCTGAGATTGCTCCGTGTAGTCTAATTTAGTATTTGAGACAAGGGGTATGACTAGTGCTCTTAACAAAATGTGTTTAATAGTTCAAGTTGTATGCAAGGAGTTTGTTGCAAAAGGTTTGGCTTCATCAGCTCAAGTTTGCCAAATAGCCTGCTATTTTAAATTCACAAAATAGCGGCTATTTGGCAGGTGAAGACGCAAATAGCAGTCTATTTGTATGGGAAATCTCCCCAAGATATCTTGGGCTAGTTTGCAAAATAGCCCGCTATTTGTCCGGTCCGTCTACACCAGCCAGAAGACTTGCACCATGCACGAACACTGAGCAAAATAAATTGAGCTAATTTCTAGAGCACAGGGCGCTTTGAAATAAAAAACAATATGAAAATCAAATGTTCAAGCAAAGTATGTGCCTGCACAAAGCTTTCCCCTTAAAACAGTAAGACAATTAGCTACTAAGACCCCTTATAGAAAGAAAGTCACTGTTGTGATCAAACATCAAACATGTTAAGATTTGGGATAAAAGTTGCTTGAATTTCTTGATAATATTTCAGCTCAACCTGTACAAATCAAACAAAAATAAAAAATAGAACATTTGACCCTAGTTGGACCAAATGTATTAATGTTTGACTGTCTCATAGTAACAATCATGGGTTATTTTCATTTTCATGGATTAATGGGAATTTGTGTACTGGTGTCTGATACATAAACTCTCATGTATTATTTGTCATTTTGTTATTCGTTATATTTTGTATATAAGAGATACGTTTGGTTAAAACTGAAATAATGTACAAACTTTTAATGATTGAGGCCTATGAGTTCTCTTTCACAGCAATATTACACATTTGTTAAATATGAATTTTGTACATTTATTGATTTATAGGTATTGTTATTTTATGTATGTTTCGTTATTTTTTTCTTCAAATATGGTGGATGTGACCAAATCGATAATTAATCAACAACAATAATCATAATGTGTTGTTGCCACTTGTGAATGTTGTATTTATGCTTATAGAAAATGCATGAAATCTCACTTTTGCAAAGCAATTAAAATATTTACTGAACCTTTCAGTTCATACTTCATACACAAGAGTATGAAATGGATTTTGGTATGAAATAATTCATTTTCAATTATCATTATTGCGTAACATTAGGTGTCGAAAGTGATGTCTAATTGTATGTTTATTTATAATATGTACATGTGGATTATTGACTGGAGCTACAATATTCAGACTGGTTTGCAAAGAGTTGATTTTTCAAAAATAGTTACTGTGTTATTCTAGGTGCTTCTATTTCACAAGGCTGTATATTTTCTAATTCAAAAGAAAATGGGTTTTATGGAAACTTATAATTCATTGCTGGCTATCTGAAATGTATAAAAAAAGAGCTTGTGCAACTACCGTGATATCGATGGCTCTCGAATATTGATGCAAAATAAAAGAATATTGTTCTTGTTTATATCACTTTCATCCGAAACTCTTCCATAAACACTGTCTTCCGGTGTGTTTTGATGGTGAAATTGGTTTCTTCTGTGATGTATTGTTACTTGTAATTCATGAGATGTAATATTTTTCTACTTATGTGGATGTGACAGAGCATAACAGAAATAAAGAAATAAAAATTAAGCAATACTTTGTTTGTCCTACTTCTGTTTAAGTTGTCTACATTTTATTTTTCAAATCTAGTATTTCAAATAAACCGATGAAAGCGGTTGATAAACAACTTATAATTATAGCAATTAAATATTTGCTATGTACATTTCTAACAGAGAGAAAGGATCTGCAAATATCCCTGATTTGTAGTCGATTCTATTTCCTAGTGATTCGATGTCTGAATTGAAGGAGATTCTTCCAGTTGGAGTTTATTGAGATTTTTTGTTGTAATCGAATAGTATGATATTCAATGGGCTAAAGATAATTATTTGTCACACTGACTACGCCCTCTATCCCTAACACTTTCAATTTGATTCTCATGCAGCTGAACCCACAATGCAGTATTGATGACACGGACTTCTAATTTACGATTTCCTCACTCTTGAACCTAGTTTTCTCATATATAAGAAAAGACACATAAAATAGTCCCGAAGAATCAGACGAAGAGAAAGGAGGAGGAGAGGAAGAAGAAGAAGAAGAGGGAGAATTAGAATGAGTAGGAGAAGAAGAATATGAAGAAGGAGAAGAAGAAAAGAGAGAAGAAGATGGAGAAGGGGAATGAGTAGAAGAAGGAGCAAGAAAATGAGGAAAGAAGAAGAAGGAGGGGAAAAAACAAAGAAATTCAAACATATTTTAATCTTCATTAGGTTGTAAAAGAATTTAAACAGATAAAGTATTCACTCCGATGTTTTCGAGGTCACTGAAGAAGGTGGACTAATTTACGAAGCAACGATCACCCCCCTCCCCCTCCCCCAGAATCTCACTTATAAATAATGAGGAGCATGTTTTCTCCTATGGAGGAATAACGTATTTTTTTACAAAGTAATTGGATGCCTTGTATTCTAAATTCTTTATTTGGTATAATACTAGGGCGTCAGTGCAAGGGACAATTAACAGCCACAGTTTACAAATATTATGCTTCCGAAATCTCTTGATAGTGATTCCGCACAGGAAGCCCATATAGACTTCCCATGTGCCACAAGCAGCAGAAGCCCTTTTTAAACAAAGAAGGACGTTACATAAATAATATATTTTCAATATCCTTTAAATAAAATGGTTAATAAATTCAAACTTAAAATTATGATCGTTTTGTCTTTAATGTGCGGAGTAACATATTATGAATATATAAAAACAATTTTTTTAAATATCATGCCAGCAAAAATGTCACAAAATATATCAGATTATTCACTGGAGCGAAGCAAATGTGATATAAAACAAACCTCATGCGGAAATGCATATTCATTAGAAACTCATGAATATGCATGCTAGCGCTCCACTGGTCACTTCAATATTGTGTGTAGACACAAAAGATGGATTGTATATCGGACACACAATACACAATCGATCTCTCTCTCTCTCTCTCTCTCTCTCTCTCTCTCTCTCTCCGTCTGTCACTCTCTTTCTCCCATTTCTCTCTCCTCTGGGCTCTGGTATAAAAGACACCTAATGCGGAAATGCATATTCATTAGAATCATGAATATGAATGCTCATTAAAGCGCGCTCGACTGGTCACATCAAAATGTACACAATACACTATCCTCTCTCTCTCTCTCTCTCTCTCTCTCTCTCTCTCTCTCTCTCTCTCTTCATGTATGTATCTCTCTTTCTCCCATTTTGGTCTCTCTCCTCTCATGCCAGTCAGACCGCAAGTCATATGCAAATGAGCAAAAATGGCTGATTTTATTTCTAGCGCCTGAAATAGCACTCTCCACTTCCAAGCAGTGAGCGGTATTGCATGGTCATCTTAAAAGTTTATCACTCAAGAAAAATTAATGCTGTACTCATCAAATAATTTTTCAGAAAGATAAATTGATGATAGAGGAACGCACTAATACGTTCATTTAATCACAATTCTTAGAATAACGGTTTGAAATAAGTGATTAAAAATGGACATACTTTTCTTTACAATATTTAAAGTAGTGAAGAGACGGAAGCTAATTTGCATGTCATGTAACGTTTAATGCTTAAAGCAATCTTGTGATGTACTCACCGTGTGTAATGAAATAACCAAAACAATTGCATCATTTGAATTTATTTCATTTTGTTCTTAGAAGGCAACGAATGAAAAAAAATGTCCTGCATGAAAGTTTCTGCATACTTTTTCTAACATGATGACAAAGATTTATTTAAAAAAAAGGACCGTACCTTGATTCACGTATTATGCAAGTTAAACTACTTTCCACTACTTCGATTTTCCTAAGCTTTTAGTATGTTGTTAAGATGATTATACCGAAGGGATTTGCAGCACAATACATTATTTTGCAATTTTGTCTTGGATAAATTGCTATTTTGACTTGACCAAAACACCGCCGACCTTTTTCCAATGATTTCGTGTATTTCCTAAAATTACAAAATCATCTTTGTTTGGTCAAAATCAGTTAAGATTTGCTAAATTTCGCACATTTGGGGGTCTAAAATTACCTTTATAGCAATTTTATGTCCTACAAGGGCAGTAGAAATGTCGTAGATAGGAATAAGAGCAATAATTATGCACTTTGAAGGCATTTGCGGTCTGAAAACAGAACTCAACTATCATCTCCCCCAGCTAGAATCTCACCTAAAATAATGAAGAACCCTTTTTTTTTCGATGGAGAGGCTCATCCGTACTGAAGGAGGGTACTACGATAGTACGAGTACGTTCCACTGGCCCGTCTTGTAAATCTAATGTCTTTGGTATAGTACTAAGGCGTCAGTGCAAGAGACAACTAACAGCCACAGGTCACAAATATTATGCTTCCGAAATCTCTTGATAGTGATTCCGCACAGGAAGCCCATATGGACTTCCCATGTGCCACAAGCAGCAGAAGCCCTTTTTGATGAATGGAGTGTTGAAAGAAATTTATATTTTCAATATCCTTTAAATAAAATGGTTAATAAATTCAAACTTTAAATTATGGTCGTTTTTGTCTTCGATATGTCAATTATTATATAGGTAATATATAAACATAATTTGTTTAAATATCATGCCAGAAATTTTAAAACAAAATATATCAGATTATTCATTTGAGCGAAGCAAATGTGATATAAAACACACCTCATGCGGAAATGCATATTCATTAGAAACTCATGAATATGCATGTTCATTGAAGCGCGCTCCGCGCTCGGCTGGTCAATACATCTTTCATCTCGCTTTCCTTTTTTTTTCTCTCTCTCTCTTTCTCTTTCTTTCTCTCTCTCTTTCTCTATACCATTCTCTTTCTTCCCTCCTCTCATTTAGAACGCAGATTATGCAAATGAGCAAAAAGGGCTGATCTTATTTCTAGTGCCTGAAATAGCACTCTCCCTTCAAGCAGTGAGCAGTATAGCATGGTCATCTTAAAAGTTTTGTAATTCAAGAAGAATTCATGCCGTACTCATCAAATTTTCTGTAAAGATAAGTTGACAGTATAGGATCAAAGACTTTTTGTAGTGAACTATTTAAACTATTTACAAAGAACAAGAAAAAACAAACAGAAGTATTTTGTTGAGCCTAGTCAAAAAAACAATATGTTCGATACAATGAGAACTGATATATAGATTATAATGTAAGTAATATCTACATCTGTGAAATGAAAATGACTATATGCAAATGACTTTCCAATTCAGGGTATTAAAGATACTATGTCCCTTTTGCAACCAACATCAAATTTTGTAGAACTTTGCAGGAATTATGAATATGTCATGTATGTCCTATCTGTGAAATTTAAACGTTAGCAGTGCCCTAATATTCAAATTATGCAAGGAAACCCGTTTACTTGCCAGAATTCACTGTCAGACACTATTGAGTGACTGACTGGCCTTTTTTCTTCTTTGGTAATAACAAACATAAAATGAGCTGTAAAGGATACATGAGCATTTGTCTACATCAATAACCCACTTCTTGTAATGGCCAAAATTAAACTGATTAAATCTTTGCGCAGCATAAAACGTACGACCATTCGGTACAATGGTCTGAAAATCAGACTTTTACCTACTGGCTCTATAGCTCTTAAGTCGATTCGACAACCAATGGTCGTTATTTTCCGACTTAAAGACATTTTCAAGTCCACCCTTTTTTAGGGAAGTTCTCAATTAGTATTATCTTTCAAATGCCGTTGAAATTTAACCTTTTCATTTTTTTGGCCCTGCAAATGGGACATAGTACCTTTAAGATGCAAAGTTATTATTCAAATGTATATTTTCATATCATGATGATGGCAAAATATTTGCATTGTAAATCCAAAAAAATTCCACCTTATTCGCCGACCTAGAAATCAAAACTTTCAACAATTGAATTGTTGTAAGAGGGGACTTGGATGCAATTTAAGATCAAAATAAATATATATATATTTTTACCGCGGAAGCAGACTTGCATAATATGTAAAATGTACTGGGTCATACGTTCTTACAATGTGCTCAGCTTGTTCAATGACATAACGCACATCAACTGCATCACTTGACTTCATTCCATTTGGTTCTTAGATCGATGGCAACGAATACAAATAAATGTCCTGCATGAAAGTTTCTGCACATGATACTTTTTCTAACATGATCACAAAGACTGAAAACCCCACTGCACTAATTTGGCCACGAGGGATTAGACCTCCCTGCATGGTCACTGACAGATGGTTATCTCATCAAATAAGCTCTCAATTAACATAAGAAAAAGGAGATCACGGGGGACCAATGGTCACTGATTAGGCAATGTTTGCTATATAGAGGGGGCAAGTAGCCATAAGTAGTGCAGTGGGGATTTAACCCCCCCCCCCCCCTCCCCCCGAAGACAGTAGCTAATTTATATACTAAACAAGTTTAACTACTTTCAAATACTTGTATTTTTATAAGCTTTTATTATGTTGTTAAGAGGATTATTCCAAAGGGATTTGCAGTACAATAAATTATTTAGCAATTTGTCTTTGGTAAGTTGCTATTTTCACTTGACCAAAACACTGGCGACCTTTTCCAATGATTTTGTGAATTTCCTAACACCTTGAACTCTCTTTTGTAATTTTTTTCTTTTCTGAAGATAAGTAGGGCGACGGATACGATGAAAAGCAAGGTGTTCCTTGATTTCCATCACCTTGAATTGTCTTCATTTGATAAAAGAAATCTACTGAATGACGCATTTCTGAAAAGATGGCTTTTTCCAGCGTCTCCCTCTCTACAAGCGTTGGCAGGTGTTTTTATTTTGTCCTTCTCATATTCATTTTTTTCCTTCTCATCCGCCCCTCCCTCTTTCCATCATGCGACCTCTTACCAGTTATACCTTATGTTTTTTAAGAAGGTTGTAGCCCTCATCAATAAGTGGTGCAACAACTCATGGCCCTCCGAGTTACTAGTTATCGTTGATGAACAACTCGCAATAATGTTTTTAAATTTTATTGCATATATCAGGTTCTTCTTGTAGGCAATAACCATATGTGCATAGTAGTAATTGCGTATCGTTGATGGCGCTCTATCACATTTTAAGACTATAAAAAGAATAAGTCAATTACAAGTCTCCAGATAAATGAAAAATTTAAAGCAAAAATGAAAATAGAAATGGGCACTTCAGGTGAAAATGAGGCTTTATTCAAATTTGCTCAATTGCATTTTAGCTCGACCTCTCTCCGTCCACCTATCACACCATCTCCTTATCCCAGCCAATAATTTGTTTTTCTTACTTTGCTAATCATTATACCGATTTTTTCAAAAATCATTTATCATTAAAAGTTATTCTTGATTCATTCTCAAGGCATGATCAGTGTTTTCCTCCTCTCGCCTGGAAGATGCATCGATTTGTTCCCATGACAACGGGACGCCATCTCGCAGGGGCAGGTGCGTCTTGGTTCTCTCGCTCCCACTGGCGCAGTTTCCGTTCCTTTCAAGCCCCAAATGCGTGTTAATAATCGACATCTCCTTGTCACTATGGCTTCCTGCCCGTCCTATTCAAACATTTTTTTTGCCAGTCCAACTACAGCACCGGCGGATCCAGGATTATGTTACTGGAGGTACTAAGGAGGGGTGGGGGGGGGGTGGGGGGGGGGGGGTGGGGGGGGGGGGGGTGGGGGGGGTGGGGGGTGGGGGGGGGGGGGTGGGGGGGGGGCACATGAGGAAAGATACTCAACAGTCATGGACCTGGCATGGAAGGGGGATCTTACCAAGAGGGGGTAGGGGTGAACATTTTACCCCTCCCCCTCTTGGATCCGCCACTGTATAAAGTATTTGACCCCAAATCTATCTTTTTATATATTTCACGTTTGTGATGAGCTTATACAACTGCTCCAATACTTTGTATTCCAACAAATCTTCGTCCAATCACATAATTATATCGGAGTCGAAAGGGATTAATGCCATGCCCTCAAAGATGATGATTGCATAACCGGGAGTAATATTACGATAATTATGTGAAGTAGGTGAAATATATTTAATTGGACTTAAATAGACTAATATCCCTGTAAACAAATACCCTGCCGACAAAAAATTATTTCAACTTATTAATCCTTGAGACCTGAAGAGGTTTTAAAACAAGAAATAATTGCTTATAATGTATAGGTCATGATAGAATATTCCAGGATTCAAAAACAAAATAGGAAAAGGTTATAAAATGAACAGGGTCGCCTTGCATAAAACCGCTTTGAAATGTAAGACATAATAACAATGCTAATCGGGCTGATCGGTTGAATGTGGAATTATGTTTATTATTATTTTTACGTTTAAATTTTCATGGAAGAAGCCCAAGATTGAAGAAGATACGAGACAAAAAGGGAATAGAAATCAGGAAATCACTTCAGACATTTTAACTAACTAGTCGTTCATTTTATTCGTTTAAGTAGTATGTATCATTCATAGGTGTTGTCATTATATTTTAGAGATAAATTAATATAGGAGAAAAACGAAGAAGGAACAACAAATAGATAAGAAGTATAAACCCACTCGTCACCTAAAGCGAAGAATATTGATAACTGCGTTTGATAGCCGTTAAATGGCCAGGATTTTTCAAAGTCGTGAAGAATAGAGATTATCATTGATAGAATCACCTGCGACAAATATTCAAAGTTAACTGGTCAACAGTTATAGTGACAAATCTACGTCAAGAAAAACGAGAAGTCGCGTATCCCTGGAGTCGGTTATTGTCTTCAAACAACCAGCGTTTATAATGTTTTCTATCTACTCAAAAAACAGTATTTTTTGTCCAGTAATAACATAATTATTTTCAGTCAGAATATTAAAATATGACAGTATTACTTCAAGAGTAGGCATGTACAATTTTACAAAACAGAAACTTTGGAGGATATGAACGAAGCAACCTTTCTGTTTAATATCAATAATTAAAATCGCGTTAGTGCGAAGATTTATCCAATCGATGCTGACCAATGAGAACCGCCGCCCGCTTGCTGGATTTCTGCAGACGACATCTCCAAGCGATACTTCATTTTGGCGCGAAACGATCAATCACCCGGAGGGCTCTGTTGATTTCTCTCGAACGCCGATAAGCAATTTATCACGTATCGAACACGCCATTGATAACTATATCAGAAATTGGATTCACATATCGCGACAGGAAAAAAGAAGGGAAATGGATTAGTGTCATTATCCCGGCCAGCTTTTGAATTGTCTCTTTCTTTTTGGTTGTTTTCCCGCCAAAAACAATGGACGAAGGCGTCATCAACGATGACGGGCTTGTTGATGGAGCGACGGCGAAGATGAGCAGGAAACCGCCCCCGGTTGGATCGCGTACAACACCTGGTAAGTCGTGTCATTTTTTTGCGTTGATATTTCATGTTGATTTCAAATTCAAAACAAGGAGTTTTTACTAAACCTACAGCTTTTCACCTTCGAAGAGAATGTACACAAACAGAATGTGGGCTAGTATTGATCCGGGGTTTTGATGGGAGCGAAATAAACGAGTCTGTTTGCATTTCATATCATATTTTGAAGACATAGCTTCAGGAATCACTATTCGTGTCGTATTACGTTTTACGGACAAACCGGTTTGCATCATAGAACTTTATGGATATGAGCCTAACCATCGTTTGGTTTGAGTGATTCTCCTCTTATATAGGGTTGCGAGGATAACATAAAATTAATGTTCGTCAATTGGAGTTTAATCACAAATAATTTCTGCAGATACGGAACGACATCAACCATCGAATCAGACAATAAGGACACGCGTACTGACGCTGAGTAAGTTGAAATGACAAGATATGAATTATATATGTGTGTGTTTTTGTTTGGGGGAAGCTTAAGACGTATAGGCCTACACAATGAAATGAGTTTGAATGATAAGTTACAAAATATTGAACAATTCATATTTTTCACTTCGCCATCTTTTGCACATTTTACCTTTATAATAACAGCAAGTGATTATAAATAATATATCTCTTTTTAATATCATTACTACATATTCTCATTATGCTTTCCGTCTTAAAATAATTTTGCTTTTGTTCTAAATTCGAATTTCTATTATGATTGCAATAATAACGTTGTGAACAAAATATGTTTAATTGCATTGATAATGTCTTTATGTTTCTCGAACCAATGTTTACCTTGACATTATCGACATTATATTATGATTATCGTTATCATTGTTGTCATCATTATCATCTTGACCATCATCATCATCATCATCTTCATGATAATAATAGTAATTATAGTAATGATAATATATGAGATTTGTATCCACTTGAAAGCAAATACTCACAAGGGGCACTTGTCACTACAGAAAAAGAGATTAGGTAAAAGCATCTTCACCATAATAATACAAATATGATAATAATAGTACTAATGATGATAATAATATATGAGATTTGTTTCTACTTGAAGGAAAATGCCCAAGGGGCACTTGTGAAACAACATAAAAAGAGATCTGCATTATAAACAAAGAATCAAAGATAGAATTAATTGTATGCTGAATTAAACAGATACATTTCAAGATTATTTATCTAAATAACGCACACCGAGGTTACAATTCATGAGCTACATTAGTATTACGGCCAGCAAGGGTAACGGAAGAAACATATAGCTTATTTAACTGAGTTTTGGAACCATGTAATACAAATTCACATTTTGAAAGATTTAGTTTCGATGAATGTGAGTTTTATCAGTACATTATGAACATCTTATACACAAGCCCCAAGATTATGGATAACGCTGTAATCTGTATATCTGTATAAATAAGATATTGAAAAGAGAAGAAGAATACTTTTCAGACCAATTAAATAAAGTGGGAACAAAAGGGAATCATAAATTTGAAAACTTTTTTTTACTAGATACCCCCATATTTAACTATACATATATTTGTCTAATTTTAGTTAAAATACCATGCAATGGTATTTCTTCTTCTTCTTCTTCTGATTAAGTCTGCGTCCTTCAATTGACTGAAGATTCTTGCAAAATATGAGTGTGTGTGTGTGTGTGTGTGTGTGTGTGTGTGTGTGTGTGTTAAACGCAATTTGCGTCCATTCGAGTGCTATTTACATTATATTATATATATTTATATCTCTGTCTGTTAATTCGACTATATTAGTACTTAAATGGCCTGATATTATTATATATTTTTTAGACAACAATTGAAAGAACAATTCTTATAATTCTTATTGTTTATTGCTTTTTTTTTATTTATGTAATGAATGTGAATGTGAAATATGAAATTAAACTAAACTGAAACTGAATGGGCCCGCCCACAGAGCCCTGTAAAAGGTAAACAAAATCGTAAGTATAACTATTTATCAAGATGGCTTGCGAATGACAAAACAGGTAGGACCTGGGCCATTGCAGGGCTTGGTCTTTAATACAGAGAGACGTGAGATAATTCAACGAAATCATCATCATCACTCTCATGAATAATTTTATCATTATTTTTGAGTATTATTTAGAAGAGCTGACTGCAACAAATATCAAAGTTGCACGATATTTTGAAATATCAATATTAATTTCCCCTTCTTTTTTCTCCTTCAGATTGGGTCATGCAGGCGCGACGGTATCTGACACTCGTGCTCATAGCTTTGCTCCTTTCCAGCTGTCAATTAGCAGGTAAACTGGTTTGTCTTTATTTACAGGCCTACATCGATGGTGATTCATTCTATTGGCTTCTAATCGCTAGGTTTGGGGTTCAAATCACAGTCCGGTTCCAATGTCATACCATCAAAACAAAAATACCTGACACGCCTGAGACCTACTACAAAGTTCCTATCAATCAATATATGAGGCGTTCCACAAGGGTCCATATTAGGCCCTCTCATGTTTCTATTATATATTAATGATATAACTAATACAACGTATTTGTTATCATTTATATCATTTGCAGATGGCACGAAAACAAATTATTCCCATCTTAACTTAAAAATGCAAGTAAATGCAATTAATAATGAGTTATCAAAATTGTCCCAGTGGTTTTAATGCAAACAATATTGTCCTCTAATGCAAATAAAAGAAATTCCATACACTTAAGCGCGCACATTCTCATGCAACTGAATATCTCACAAGATATTTATAGATAATGTTCCTCTCAAAAGGAAGAGACAGGCATAATTTGGGGTTGTCATTATAGACACAAATTTAAATCTAAATGAACATATACGTCATAATTATTTTTAGGAATGTTGGTATACTATACAAAATAAATACAAAATCCCATGTAACACGCTTGTTATACTTTATAATTCATTAGTATTACCGTATAAAACAAAGTGTAATGCAGAGTGGGGCACCAGCGCCAAAACCAAAACCAACTATATTCATTTATTACAAACGAAAGCCCGTCGAGTATGCACTGGTTCACATTATGTTTCCCATATAAGTCTACTATTCTGATACTTATGAGAGTAAATATATTTCATATATTACGATAATGGAGATATTTTATGTTAAAATCGTCAAATTTGATTTGATTTTTGTTGTTGATTTTGTTTAAAACAGAAAATGTGATTTGTGCTTTTATGGAAAGCAAACTATGATTGGACACGACCCGCCCTAAAAGAATGTGAGAGTGAACGAAAAATAAAATTTGTCCAATATTATTTGAGAATGCAAAATAAATTCATTCAGACTTTTGGAAATTTGTTACTAAAGTACACACTCAGAGAAAAATAAAAATGCAATCACTGTTATTTATTATGCAGACAGTCAGCAATGCATTGCCCGAACATCAGACACAAACGATCTCGGAGAGTGGTCGGGAAGCATTCGGTCGGCAAACTTCGGCCGAGTGGCGTACCCGAACAACGAAGACTGCCAATGGGTCATTCGGCTCTCACTCGGCTCCAGAATCTCGCTGCATTTCCAAGATTTTGAATTGGAAGCGCCTAGTGGTGGCAGATGCTACGATTTCGTTAAGGTTTATAATTTTGTCTTAATTCTAAAGGTTAAATGAATTTAAGAAGAAGAAGAAGAAGAAATGGAAGTGGAAGAAAAATAAAAATGAGGAGAAGAAGAAGGGAAAGAGAAGAAATGAAGAATGTTGTGTTTGGTTAATCAGAAATAGACATTTGTAAATTCATCAAAATACCAAATGTCTTTTTTTCTAATTAATATATGCTCTACTGACTGATACACAAGAAAATAACATTGCGGCAAAGCCGAATTTCGAAGAACTTACTTTGCTAAAAAATAGCCTTTACAAAAGTGATGTATATAAGATCGAAGGACAATTTTGTTCCAACAAACTTGGTATATAATTTGTTATACTTAAAATATTCTGGAATCTTAGTTCTATTTTGGGGGAATTTTTATGGCGTTTCTATTCCCTCTAAAGGAAAGTGCAGAAAAAGTGTGAATTGGAGAAAAGGGGTTCTTTTGTATATAAACGAATTCTGTCAATACAAAGTTCATGTTCATTTTGTTTTCCACAATAATAAAAGTACAAACGAGTACAGATGAATACAAAGCCAATTAGGCGAGCAACTACGACAAATCAAAATACGATAGAAAAACGAAAGAAAAGCCGTCAACAAAATGACATTAACTATTTAACACAAGCAAAAAAAATGAAACAGAATGAAACAAAATTATGTTATTGTCAAGGGAACCAACATGAAGACGGTCTTAAAGATTTCGGCACCGAACCAAAAAAAGAGAGTAGAGTTCAATTGTTGTATAATAATGCTAACTGATACGTTTCATGATTAATTATATAAGCAAAAATAAGTCAGTTACATTATGATAAATATTGATATAAATAGATATTAAATAAAAAAGCGATATTATTGTGGTCAATGATGATTAAAATAATTGCTTATGAAATAGTTGATATAAATAAACAAAGAAAAGGAACAAATTTGTGCTTTTTCATCTCTAGATTTTTGACGGTGGAAGCGCGAATGCACCATCTCTTGGTATCTTCTGCGGGTCTACGATCCCGCCGGATATGACGTCATCAGGACACGAAGTGACTGTAAGGTTCCTGTCGGACAACACACAAGGGTTTAGCGGATTTGAACTGGACTACACAGGTCTGTATAAATATATGCTGCATTTTTGTGAAGGATCATAAGTTAAGAAAAAGAAGAAGAAGAAAAAGGAGGATGAAGAAGGAGACGAGAAGGAGAAGGACGAGAAGGAGAAGGATGAGGAGGAGGAAAGGAGGAGGAGAGTGTTAGAAGCTAGTAGAAGAGAGAGAGAGAGAGAGGGGGGGGGGGGGGGAAGCGAGATGAAAGAGACGGAGTGTGTGTGTGTACACTGATGTGACCAGCCGAGCGCGCTTTAGTGAACATGCATATTCATGAGTTTCTAATGAATATGCATTTCCGCATGAGGTTTGTTTTATATCACATTTGCTTCGCTCAAGTGACTAATCTGATATATTTTGTGAAATTTTTGCTGGCATGATATTTCGGAAAATTGTGTTTATATACTTCGAATATGTTAGTTCACACATTATAGACAAAACGATCATAATTTTAAGTTTAAATTGACTAACTAATATATTTACAAAGTATTGAAAATATATAAATTATGTAACGTCCTTCTTTGATTAAAAAGGGCTTCTGCCGCTTGTGGCACATGGGAAGTCCACATGGGCATCCTGTGCGGAATCACTATCAAGAGATTTCGGAAGCATAATATTTGTGACCTGTGGCTGTTAGTTGTCTTTCATACTGACGCCCTAGTATTATACCAAAGACATTTCAGTGCAACGTACTCTTGCAATAAATACCCTCCTACATAGGCGGATTAGTGCAGACAAGAGAAGGTCGTGTTTCTAGAAGTGGTGAAAAATAATTTGTGAGCGTTATCATTGTTATAATGCAAGATAAGATAAGAGTGGAAGAACATCAGATAAAAATATTTCCTGAAAAGCATGGCTCATCAAAATGCCGGCATGTTACAACATACAAATCGGGACGGATTTGTATATGTCACATGTTCGTGTAGTCCCATATACATATTTCCGTGTACAGTGCTTGTAACTTTACAAAGACTGTGCCAAAAAATCATTTGGATGATTCCAGAACCTTGCAGTACACACCAATACCTATATACTAGATGATCAACCTGTTCTGAACAACATACATATTTTAGTGAAAAGTGAGAAAGATCACGAATATTTGAATCAACAAAGGGAATTGTTTCATTTTAATTTAGATATGAAACACAATAAAGCACACTTCCAGAAAATGTCTTTTGGGAGATTTTAAAATATAGAGATTCTGGTGACTATCATTTGTCTTTCCTCAAGTGATCTCGAATCAACAGTAGGGCAAAGTGAATGCCTAAAGGATTCACTTTGGTTGGTAAAGTGCAAATGTCTTGCCTACTAACTTTTAAGGAAGGTAGAAGCCTTAAACAAACATACTATCTCTGATTCTGTTATTTCAGGAGTTTGTTCTGCAGTCTCGATCCCACTAGCAGCCGACGAGACGGTCGCCATTGAGTCTCCTCTCTACCCGGCCGCTCCACCGTCTCAGCCGGCCTGTAGTTGGTCCCTCGAAGCACCCGATGGATACTATGTCGAGGTTGAATTCACCAACTTCCAACCGAGCAGTGATTCTTGTGATGACACAGCGGTAAAGGTATGGGAAATCACGAGCATTTTTTTTTTTACAATATAAGAATATAAGAATCTGTATCCGATTTCATCATTCAAATTTATGATAAGATATTCTCACTAGCAAATTATTCTTTATAGGTTTATGATGGAGACGTCTCGCTATCTGGCCTTTTGATGACGGTTTGTCCTGACACGACAGCGCCATCGAATCTGATGTCGACTTCCAAGACACTGGTCATCGTTTTCGAAAGTAGTCAAGACACATCCTTCGTATTCTCTATCCAAGGCACAGCAAGTAAGCGCTTTGTTTTTACTATCCTGTTGGCTATAAAGATGGAATAATTGTTACCTGTCTTCATAAAGGATTGTGACAATAAGATTTTTTTTTTTATTGTCACAATCATTTCATTGAAGAAGTAAGACAATTATTCAAACTTCATTGGCAGCACTGTAGTTAGAATTTGACTGGAATATAATATTATTTATACACGTTATTTTATACAGACTCTAAAACAAGTAACGTGAAATAAATGATAATAATAGTAGTCACGTTTGAACCGCTTAGAACTACGTTGACACTACATTGACACCGTCCGTACATGTGCCTTCATTTTGACAGGGGTTGATGGAGCAGTCATGCTGCGTTGTAATTATTATAACCCCGGTCATTGGATTCAATTGCTAATCCGCATATGAAAGTGCACATGATCTGCTACCTCCTTCCGGCAACACGCCATTTTACAAGCGCACACATTTTAATCACACGACATTAATGTTCGCATCCTACTCGGACTGGGTGTACCCATTCAACACCTGGGTGGAGAGTGGCTTATGTGTATCAATGTCTTGCCAAAGAACATTAGTGCCGCGGTGGGACTTGAACCGCGAACCGTGTGATCTAAAGTCCGGTGACATATTCACAAGACCACGACACCACTACGGGGAAAATATTGTAATATAGTGTATATTTCAAATACATTTTCTTCCCTTTTTCTAGCAGGGGGTTAAAATGAATTCCCGAGTGAGCAGGGGCTTCGTTAGACCAAATTCAATAGTGTGATATGGGCATACTGACAAATGAACCGAACATTTCTCAACAAGCGAAGTTAAAACAAAACAAGACAAACATAATAGAAGGTCAACAAATCGCCTCATTGTAGAATTTGCCGAAGATTCATTTCTGGAACCAAATACTCCGTACTGTAATACACAAGCCTCCATTCGTCTATCATTCGTTCAACTAGTGAGAAAAAATGTAGACAGTTTATTTCAAATAACAATTTGCTAAGAGCAAGTACTCTACGTTAGTGTAACTACTGATGTAAGGAGTAACGTATTGAGAGGCTGAAATATTTATTTAAAAAAATAAATAATTCCTTTTGTTTAAGAATCCTACCCTGCTCAACCAGTCAGAGGAACTTTAGCCAGTTTATTCTAAACAAAATTTTGCTGAGATCCTCACTACTCTACGTTTTTGCTGACGTGTAATTACTGATTATCATACTGATGTAAGGAGAAAGTTAAGAAGAGGTTGAATTAGAAATGAAGGACAAACACAAAATATCAATTGTATTTCTCTTGTTTAGGAGTCCTACCCTGTTCTTCAAGCCCTTGCCTGTCCGGTGGATCCTGCTCAGACTATTTACAGCTGACTCCTCCCACCTACCAGTGCGCATGCACGTCAGCATACGTAGGTGCGCAGTGCGAGACGGAGGCCGATGAATGCGCATCCAACCCATGCAGTACGCATGCGCAACAGTGCATCGACCACTTGGATAGCTTCGAATGCGTTTGCATTTCAGGATTCACAGGTGTCTTGTGCGAAACAGGTATAACGTTTTATTCTATAAGATTGTTCAAACAAAAAACTAAAAAATGCATCGTTAAGTTATCATTTAAAAATCTAAATAATTCCATTAAAATCTATTAATTCCACAGAGTAGGGCATTTTAACTCCGACATTTCACCATGAAATTAGGCCCCGACTCACTGCCTAATTGCCATTGGCAACGCATACATCACAATTGCTTTTCTTACCATGAGGTTTCTTTACCTGTGCATCCCATTTACACGTGGTATCCATCAAGTTTCAATGGAAATTTACTAGACATAATACTTTTTACAGTATGAGAACGGAATGTGCACCTGGGTCAGGGAACATGATCGATTTTCTTGTATTTCGTTGATCATTGTACTCAACTCATACTGGAATCACTTGGCAGATGTCCTTCATTTTTGTAATGATTGTCTGTTTGTATTTTTGAGCATTCAGTACAAGTTTGTTTGATTAAATGATAATTTATTTTCGTTCATTATTGAGACTAGTTAGATATTGCATATCATATTAAAAAACTGCCCATTCTTTGCTTTCATTTGCCATCACATTGAAAGATGTCAACGAATGTAGTGGTCCAGATGTGTGCTTCAATGGTGGCGTTTGTGTCAATAACGAAGGCTCCTTTGAATGCCAGTGTGCTGGTGGTTTCATTGGACAATTCTGCGAAACGGGTAAACAGGAATATGTATTTGTTTTGTCTGTTTGTCTTTTTCTTCAATGTCTTTCCTTCAAGGTGACTTTTGCATTTTGTTTCTTTGTTACCTTGTTACCTCTAAACAAAGTATAGTTTCTTCTGTTTTTTCTGTTTTGTCAGGTTGTTTGTTCTAGGTTTTCATTTAACTTCATTGTCTTAACCCTACAGAACAAAATGTACATCAATAAAGAAAGGCATCGTAAGATTATTTCATAGCTGCAGCGCTCAATAACACGGTTTGTATTTCTTCGTATGATCAGATAGGTTTACGTATATATATTTTCCTCCACTGTTGATTATCCACCGAGTAATAAGAGGATGCCGTTTGAGCTGCTAACTAGGACAGCTGAAGACAGGCATTTATGGAGAACCAGTGTCTCAAGGTCCATTCAAGTGTTGCCCCAACGACCTTCAAACTATGGGACTTACTTAGATAGAAAATGATAGGATTATTGATATTTTCTATTTTTTTTGTCCAGATATCAATGAATGCGATGAGAACCCTTGTCAAAATGGAGGGTCTTGTACGAACGAGGCAGGCGGCTTTTCCTGTGATTGTACAGCGGGATTTGAGGGTGATACGTGTGCAGAAGGTAAAACTCATCAAGATTTTAATCACCATTTTAGATGAAATAATGATTTATAACGTACAATCACTAAAGCATGTCATATGGCATAGGCACGTTACATGGTGCTTCGTATTTTGTGGTCCTAGTTATCAATAAACCGAAAATATGAATTTAAATTAATATGATAATTAATTTCATTTCATTTCATTTATTTATTTAAGCACGGAGGCCTACCTCAGCCCGCGGACTGTTCTTCCGTAGGGCCGTGCATACATAAAAAACATACAATATCAATAAAACATATATATAATATAATAATGAAGGTTAATCTGAAAGAATAGTGACAGAAGATGATTATCATGGTCAAGTGTTCATGCCTAAATTGTTTAATTGACAGATACAAATGAATGCTTGCAGTCGAACACATTATGCCAGAACGGAGGTCAGTGCGTCAACTCAGAGGGATCCTACCGATGCGAGTGCCTTGCGACATACACAGGACCGCACTGTCAAGAAGATGTCGACGAGTGTGCAGCCAACCCCTGTGGTAATGGAGGGACTTGCTCCAACACTTTCGGTTCCTATCTCTGCTCCTGCGCTGATGGCTTTGAAGGACTGAACTGTGAAAGGGATGTGAACGAGTGCGCCCTCTCGCCTTGCCTGAACTGGGGAACATGTGTCAACACCCCGGGGTCGTACCACTGCAATTGCTCGGAAGCGTACACAGGGAAGTTCTGTAACGAGGATGCAGATGAGTGCGAAAAGGAGCCATGTTTGAACGGTGGGACCTGCACCAATACGATTGGATCCTATCGATGTGAATGTCCATCGTCTTCAACAGGAAAGAACTGTGAAGTTGACGTCAACGAATGCCTCAACAGCCCTTGCCAGAATGGTGGAAGCTGCATAGATACTGTTGGCTCCTACTACTGCACCTGTACATCGTACTACACTGGACAACATTGCAACGTCGACGTTCAAGAATGTGAAACCGACCCCTGTTTAAACGGAGGGACCTGTTCTAACACGATTGGTTCTTACAACTGTCAGTGCATGCCGGGGTATGAAGGGCGCAATTGCGAGCAGGATAGGGACGAATGTGAAAACAACCCCTGCCTTAACGGTGGGGGTTGCACTAACACGATGGGTTCGTATACATGCACTTGTCCTCCATCTTACTTCGGTCATAACTGTGCCGATGACGTCGACGAATGCGATGCCGATCCTTGTTCCAACGGTGGTACATGCACCAACCTGGTCGGTTCTTATCGATGCGGGTGTAATGCTGCTTTCACAGGACAGCACTGTGAAGATGATGTTGACGAATGCCAAAGCCTCCCTTGCAAGTTCGGAGGTACCTGTAACAATACGTTTGGCTCCTACGTCTGCCAATGCATCCCATCTTTCACAGGACAGAACTGTGAGGTTGACACTGATGAATGCACTACCGAACCGTGCCTTAATGGGGGCACTTGCTCAAACAGTTTTGGTTCCTACGCCTGTACCTGCACGTCATCTTACATGGGTCGGCACTGCGAGGAGGACGTTGATGAATGTGAAACCAACCCTTGTTTAAATGGAGGGACCTGTTCTAACAGTATTGGATCCTACCATTGCCAGTGCACCCAGCGATTTGGGGGGCCCAACTGTGGTGATGACGTCGATGAGTGTGAAATCAACCCCTGTTTGAACGAAGGAACCTGTTCTAATTCCCATGGGACGTATCAATGTGAATGCAGGGGCCTGTTCGCTGGGCCACATTGCGAAGAAGGTGATTATCTTTTTGTTCTTCCCAACTCTGACCATAGTGAAACAATAATGAATCAAAGCAAATGATAAGAAAAATCGAGTTAATGAATTGTCATGAGGTGACTAGGCGCTACTTTATGGCTGCCATCGTTTATTAAACAATTATTAAATAAGCTTATATTGGTTCTATGGTTCATTTAAATATTATCTTACATTTAAACCTCACCATTGTGACACAGAGTACAAAGTATCTACAAAAGGATGCAGCTTGTTTCATTCACCATAACGACAGTTTAATGATTATCTGAGGTAATGTAATTATATTAAAGTCGTATGCCATCCAGTCGCCCATGATACTTTTTTTAACAAAGTTTTCATATTACTTTCGAAATCTGCTTTGACAGATTTAATCTTTTAAACCGTCAGTCTCGTGAACCTTCCGACGAGTTGTCAGAATGTCCACGAGAATGAGACAGTCGTTCTAATGAACCTTAGGATTATAAGGGCTTTGATTCTTTAGAATATTCTGAAGGTCCAGGATGAAATCTGTAGTCATATAATCCTTCGATCACGTGAAGAGTCCCGGTCTGACCGGGTCTCTTATTCAATGCTGCCTTTTTTGTTTATCTCACAGACGTGGACGAATGTCTAGGGAACCCCTGTCACAATGGAGGTACCTGTTACAATACACACGGCGGATTCACGTGTACCTGTCTAGATACTCTGACTGGTCCAACATGTGAAAACGGTCAGTACAAAAAAAGAAGTGATGTTTCAAAATGTCCATATCTGGTTCAAACCAACCAGACAAATGATCCATAATCCACCTTTTCGTTTCGTAACAAAGAAAAGTTATACTATTTCCAATACAATTTCCTATCAACATGCTCAATGATATGTATCGTCGTTCGTTTTGTGGATTACCTTATAATATCGATGCGTAAGCCTTTAATATGGTTACTAGTTTTATACAAAAAGTCGAGTCTATTTCACTTCCCATAATCTTCTTTCGAATTCACTGGATTAATATGTGAACGTTAATCAATTAATCTGAATTTTGTTTGTTGGCCTTGACGTTCTCTGTTGCCCATACATTTGTAATACTTTCTACATGAAACGATTCTGACGATATGATTTATTTTTGATAAACAAAGTTTAAGCTTATCAGAACTTTATTGACCGCAATGACTGCCCAATATAGATGGATCAATAACGTTCTGAGAAGATATCAACTTTATCTATCAAGAATAAATCACATTGTCACAATCATTTCATTAAAAAGGGGCAAGAAATATTTCCAGTCTATGGGCAACAATGTTTATGAATCATTACTAGAACATATATAAAAAATAATATAGAATACATTAATTTGGTTGTATGATTCTGCATGCGTTATGCAATGTTTATATCATATTTTATTCGCCAGATCTTGACGAATGTGCACTTTACGCCCCTTGTGAGAATGGCGCCACCTGCGTCAACGAAGAGGATGGGTACAGCTGCACATGTGCATCAGGATTCCAGGGACCCACCTGCTCACAAGGTACTCTTAAGCAATATTTGGTAGATGTGAAAAGTAATACCCTTTTCACATCTACCAAATATTGCTTAACCCCGGGAAATAGGTGGGGCTAAGGGGGCTCTTAGCCCCACCAATTCCTTCCTTAGCCCCACCAATTACCCGGGGTAATTTTAGCCGGCTTTCTGTTCACATTACGTTTTGCCAAAGTGGGCTAACCCCACAAATAGTACGGGACTATCTGGCCCTGCAAAATAGCAGGGTTAGCCGGGCAATTGCGGGGTTAGCCGGGCAATTGTGGTGCTAAGCTGCGTAGTGTGAATCCGAACCGGGCTAAGGAGAAGCGGGGCTAAGCAACAGCCAATCACAGACAGCGTGGTCGTGTGGTCGTGAATTTGCATTTATCGCGCGCTATGCATGCAGTTCACGTTACGCATGCATGCAGTTCACGTTACGCATGCATGCTCTCTGTATTGACGTTTAGTCTTTTACGAGGCAGAGGTCATTATGAAAAAATCTTTATTATAAAATTGATTTAAAAAAATAGTGAAAGAACATGTAGCTCATAATTTTTTATTGCATTTATCATTATCAGTCATATTTACGTAGGTAAATTTATCAAGTGAATTGGATGAAAAATGGGTAATTGATTTGTATCGGTAAAATAATAAAGGGAAAACGCTTTGCGCAAGGCTGGATAACACAACACGAGCGAGCTAAAATTATTACGTACCGTACTGTATATTGTTGGTCTTTTTACCACAAGCAAAGAGTTCGTTGACCGATATTGATTATAGTTCAATTGTTGCATTGATTGTCTCCTGATTTTAATTGTATTTACACCGGAATGACGGCTTTACCCATCAGAAGGACCAATTGGGAAGATGTTGAAATCAGGTTTTTCCTGAGTCTGTGGGCAGAGGGGGAGGTCCAGCAGCAGCTGGATGGCACGGTCAGGAACATTTAGTCGAAAGGCGCATGCGCGGTAGCAAAAGCATTAATATTCATGAGCTATCGAATAGTCCGGGGCTAAGGCGAACGTAGTGTGAATCGCGTGAAATTTCTTAACCCCGGCTAAGCACATAGTCCGGGGTTAAGAAAATAGATGTGAACAGCAAAAAAAATAGTATGGGGTTAAGGATAGTATGGGGTTAAGGATAGTCCGGGGTTAAGAAAAATAGATGTGAAAAGACTGACCCACCCTCTACTTCATCCTTTATAATGATTCCCACGATACATGTTAGGACCAAACTTCATACTGACAGTATAGAATGCTTGATACTCTGTATTCTCCGACGCTGAAAGGAGGAGGATGAAGGGGAAAGAAGAAGAAGAAGAAGAAGAGGAAGAAAAAAGGAAGAAGAAGAAGAAGATGAAGAAGAGGTAGAAAAAAGAAGAAGAAGAAGAAGAAGAAGAAGAAGAAGAAGAAGTAGAAGAAGAAGAAGACGACGAAACAGGAAATATGTGTCTCAAACAATTTATAATAATACATTTTGGGGTAATTTTAATATATTTGCTTGTTTTTTGTCTTGCTCGGTAGACATCGATGAGTGTGGCTTGGCCCGTCCTTGCCTGAATAAAGCTCGTTGTACCAATAACTTTGGTGGCTACACGTGTGCATGTGGGCAGAACTTCACTGGTAGAAACTGCGGAATTGGTAAGAACAATTTCACATCTGTAATAATGTTATCTACCAGGTTATGTGCTGTAGCTATAAGCTGAATGCATGCACAGGTCTTGTTTAAATTATTCCGCAAATTTCGATTTGATTCGATTTGACTTCTTTTTATAAATCGTATAGTTTTATTTCAACATGGTGGTCCCGTAAAAAAAGACATAGTACCGTTCTTCCTAGGGGCCCCTGTATAAAAATATGCAAATTCAAATTTACTGATACTTATATGACACAAAATTAAAATTTGTCCCTCGCTCTCTTGGCTCTCCCTCACTCTTTCTATGTTGTTGTCTCCTTGTTTGTCATTCTGCACACCGTCTCCTTTTCGATCTTTCCTCTCTATTCAATCCCCGCCCTCCCCCTCCTAGATGTCAACGAGTGCACAGCGCAGCCGTGTCACAACGGAGGAACCTGTATTAATACGTATGGTGGCTTTGCGTGTGTCTGCACCGAAACATACCAGGGAGAACTCTGCATTGAGGGTGAGTATATTTCTCTCATCTGTATTTCAAACGAAACATGTTAAACCTGAAGATCCGTTTGTGGCAGACAAGAGCATAATCCATATTATATATTATATTATTATTTCATGCTTACACCCTGCATGCCCAATCCGACTCGTTGTACATACTCTACAAGGAGTGTTGAGTCGTATTTCTTCAGAGTTCAGATTTAGATTCAGAGTTTTAAAACTATTAAACAAGTATATTTGGTTACTCTTGAGACGCTCAGCCGAATTAGGCAGACGTAGGTTTAAAGTGAAATTGGATCACGTCCAGTCCCCTTCTACTTCAGTCTAGCGACGCCCTTTTACGTATCTTCCACATATAGCAATATTCTTCTACTTCTACTCCTTCTTCTTCTTATTATTATTATCATATTTTTATATTGCTACGATTTAGACGTCAACGAATGCGACATCGCGGGTAGGTGCCAGCACGGAAGTACATGCGTCAACACGGAAGGCTCTTTCCGCTGCGACTGCGCAGATGGGTATGAGGGACAAGTTTGTGAAATCAGTAAGAATAACGTGCCCTCTTTTTGCTCCCCTAGGCTATAATTCAATCAAGTTCATGATTTGATATCTTTAAAACATTACATTCCATCGTTCGCAACCCATGTAATTTGTAATCATGACATAGAAAATGTATCAGAATCATGACAAGAACGTTAACAAGTATTTTGGGTTTGTAACTCATTATAATTGTGTGTATTTAAGCATAATTTTATTTACGAATGCCTTTAAAGTTAGTTCCTCTTTTCTCGTGTCATTACTATTATATTTGTCTTGTTTCATTGTATATTTTTTTTCATATACTTATATTAAATTGCAAATAACATTGCAATTTCATTGTATTATGTTTTGCATTAGAAATAAATTCATTTGAATCTTGAAGAACAAAAAATAATAACTTTGTGCAAATCTTGCCAAAAGAAATTATCGTCATAATTCCGGTGAGCTTTTGTTTCAAATAATTTCAGTCACAAGTGCGTGCAACATACTTTTATATACAATTTATTTATTTCTCCAGCATACTATTCTAAATGTATGATTTAAATAGAATATCGGATGAATTCGGTATGATAACTTTAATAAACCGTTTGCAAACAGATATTGATGACTGCGCAGAATCGCCCTGCCAAAACGGAGGAACATGTGTCGATGGTGTTGACAGTTTTACGTGTGTCTGTGTACGAGGCTACTATGGGGAAAGATGTGACATAGGTAAGACTCCTTAGACGAGTAAAAATGCCAATCAAGTTGAACAATTCTGTTTTTAAAATTTATATTTTGTCTTATTCGTTTTGATTTTAAATGTGTTCTCCGCCCGTCTACATGTGTATATTTCTGTACTTTTAATGTTTTTGTTGTTGTTGACGATTTTTCGCTCCCGTCCGATGCAAGATAACATCATCACCCTTCTTTTCTCTATTCCATTTTAGTTATGAATTTGATTTGACTTTGATTGAATATGTGTTTTGCAAATTTACCCCCTTTTAAAAGAGGAAAAAGTCTTAAATTTGTTTTGAATTAACCCATACCAAAAAACAATGTCTGTACCTCTTAAGAATAAAAATAATAATTAATAAAATCTGTATTTAATTTTTTTCTTAATTTGTCATCTTTGATTCATGTATATTTTAGTAGCCTATTTTTTCCCGTTTATTTAGTGGTGAGGGAAGATATCCCTGATTGTGAAGAAGGCCGAGATTCCATCAGCCGTTTATACTGGAATAGAACGACTGCTGGTAAAATGGATGTAACGGCTTGCCCTCAAGGCACTACTGGTAAGCTCCTTACACCCAATGGTGTAGTGTTTTCATTACAGGTATTTGATATATGCAATAAATGAGCTCTCATCCTAGTTCATTGATGATATTTGTTGGTTTGGACACGTGCATGCACTTCCATGAACATGATTAATGTACAAAGGTGCCACGTTTTGAGGTTAAACATCGCTTTTCAACAATGACAGTTTATTCGCTAGTCCAAACTAGCGCCTACGGTATTCTTTTCGAGGATCGAACGTGCACATACATACATACCTATTACCTGGCTGGGTTGGTTATTATGCAAGAGCTAAATATCGAACTGATTTCATAGACATTTTATGAGCTTAAAATATGTCAGTTGTGGTGTCAATAATCAATAAACATTAAAAGAAAATCAACAACAACAAAAATCAGCACAACCCAGTAACACCTGCCAGAAAGAAGTTTATTGTGAATTCGTCACAAGTCAATTGCCCAAATTGTTTTTCTTCATTCTAGGTAGTGCAACCCGTCTGTGTTCTGCTCTGACTGATGTGACACCACCTTTGTCAGTATGGAAGACACCTGACCTTTCGCAATGTATCAATCCCAATTTCCAGAAGGTCACTGAAACGGTATGAAGGTTACACTTTCTTCTGTTTCACCTACATGTATGTTACAACAATTATGTGTTTCGACACTCTTCAAGTACGTCCCGATTTCCCAAAACTCGAACATACTTAGGATCCGACATTCTATGTTCCCACGCCCTTTACCGCGGAACTTCTAAGTTCTGGTACCCTTATGTTTCGACCCCCTATATACATCCAAACATTCCTATGTTCCCAAATCACTTGTTCTGGTAGCTCCTTGTTTCGACAGTCCTATGTTTTGATTCCCGTAAGTTCTGACACCCCTAAATTTCCGACACCCTCATGTTTCAACACTCCTGTGTTTCAACACTCTATGTTCCTGCACTCCTATGTTCTGACAACATTATGTTCCGACATATTATGTTTCGACACCCCTATGTTCCGATACATTATGTTTCGACACCCCTATGTTGTGACACATTATGTTTCGACACCCCTATGTTCCGACACATTATGTTTCGACACCCCTATGTTCCGACACATTATGTTCCAACACACTTATGTTCCTACACACATATGTTCCGATACCCCTATGTTAAGACACTCCTACGTTTTGACACCTTTGTGGTTAGACGTCCTAATGTTCAGACACCCTTATGTTCCGACACCACTAACATTCTCATGACAGTCTAATCGAAATCTCAATATGGACGTGTACCACTTGTCAAAACATATAAGTTGTCAGAAAATAGGGGTGGCGAGAGGTAGATCAATAATCATGTTAAGTGTCGCCCACTGGGTATCGCGGAGTTGACCAGGCATGCATTACTAATTATCAGTGGTTCATTCTCCAGAAATCTCTACCCGTCAATGTTATTATAAAATGCGAAGGTCAGACCGGGGCTGCAGTCCATCAAGATTCTTAATGTGTCAAATGTTTCTTTGCTATAGCTGGACATGCTGGAACACAGCCCCAACATCACCGTTCACGATGTCATTGACCTCGCCGCTCTTCTTTCTAACCTGACATCGTCGACGTCGACCGAGGTCAACGAGCTCCACATTGTACCGCAAGACATCACGATCACAACCCAGGCACTGAGTAGAGTGGCAGACCTCTCGGCGGTGATCAGCAAGAACCTGACTGATAAGGATATTGATGATCTGACGAATGTAAGACAGTAGTGTCTATTTGTTAAAGATAGGGTTTGCCATATAGTCCCAAAATTATTTTGCTAGTTTCTCATAATATACACTGTCATATGAAATTGTAAAAACTTCACATCGCGCCCATACTTTCGAAAGGAAAAAAAGAAGCTATTTAAAAAATGTTTACTTCAATGTAATTCAAGTCTTGTCTACCGGTCTGTCGAACACCCCTGAACACCACCCATAAAACTGTACCCCATACTTGTAGTCCTGTCGATCTTTAAGGGTCCAAATCCTTGGTACTTTGCTTTATGGATGCCAAATATCAATAATGAACGACAATATGAATATTACCATTCCTAAAATTATTTGTAACGCATAATGCCTAATATCAGTGTACTATTAAAAAAATTATTCTTTGTTAATGCTAAACGTCAAGTTAAACAGTTTAAAAAATCTTTAGGTCGCCATTGACCACAAAAAAATCAGCTTAATGCAGAAAGGATACTGACATCATGTATTGTAAATGTCTTTAATATCCTTTAAGCGATGAGGTTATGAAATACTCATGTTCAATGCTTCTTTATCACGATTACCTAAGGCCTTTGTCACCACCGTGGACCATATCCTGGATGACGTCAACCTAGGTGCATGGAAGACCTCGGACGATGCCGACATCGTGACCCAACAGCTGACGTCAGTGGTTGCGTCATCGGAAAACATGGCTCTCAGTATGGCGAGGGCGAGACGTCGACTGGATCAGAATTCCGACTCGACAACGACTTCAAGCAACCAGAGTATATCGTTCAACAAGACTAATATAGGTAACTCCAATTCATGTGTGAATATTCGGGCAAATAATGGCTTCCTCCATTCCTCGCGGTTCTCAGCTTTCCGCCGTATGATGTTCCAGTCAAGGCCAGTCCATTCTTTGAATACAGACAAATCTTTGATAAATTTCGGATCAAACAAAAATGGCTACACATGAGGTCTTCACGTTTCCATTTATCTAGCAATAGGGAAAAATATTTTGTTCGGCGAAAAGACCCCGCTCCTCTTTATAAAAAGAAAGACATAAAAGGTATTGGATGTGCTTTGAAATAAAGATAAGCAACCTCGTTTATGTGTGGCAGTGACTATGAAGTATTTGTAATTATTGTAAACATGATAATGAAAAACTTACAGGTAGATTGTTTATCATCCGGGAAAGTACAAAAGCACTTAATTGTTTAAAGGGGGTGTAAACTGATGAGACTACGTGTCTTTCCCGTAGACTGACTCGGGGCCAATCGGGTATAGATATATCGACTGCTTTATAGGCTCAAGGGGACGTGCACAGTCGCG
The DNA here is from genome assembly GCA_035222895.1 of Strongylocentrotus droebachiensis. NCBI lineage: Eukaryota > Metazoa > Echinodermata > Echinoidea > Camarodonta > Strongylocentrotidae > Strongylocentrotus > Strongylocentrotus droebachiensis. Next base: position 78,399 of record JAVYIG010008540.1, read on the forward strand.
CCTCGGGATCATGGCAGGATGTGCACGACCCCGAGAGCCAACGGCCAGGCCTCGAATAATAAAGCAGTCGATATGATTTTTATATACCGAATTGACACAAAAATCTACCAAGAAACCTTACCTTATCCTTTTCTTGAGTAAAAATTGGATAAAACATCACGGAAACTTGGAGACACTGTCTGTTAATTTTGGCTGGAAAGATGACTGAATGTTACAATCATTTGGGAATCGCTGGCAAAAAGCACTGTATGGTGTCCGCGCTCACACAAAGAAAATGTTAACACGTAAACCAATAGGGATCTCATCAAAATTTTACTATTTTCCCGGTACCCGGAATCTTTAGGGAATCTCACATTCTCACTCATGAATTATTGACCGTTACTGGCATTGTTTGTTTCTTTACGGGAATGGCTAAAATCACGACTCCAATTTTGACCAATCAGATGGCTAGATTTCTAAAGAGAGGTATATAACAGTCGATATATCTATAATATTTGCCAAAATGATATTGACAGAGATAAAAATAAAAGAGAACCACATCACGCTGCGAGTAGGGTTCGAACCTACGCGGGAAGATCCCATTGGATTTCAAGTCCAACGCCTTAACCACTCGGCCATCGCAGCTCTACGAGATAATACATTATTAAGAAAGACGAAATTAATTCGATTGTTTTCCGATTTTTGCCTTGCCCACTTGGCCGTCACAGCTTAACAAGGTATTACATAAGAATATTTTCTCATTTACTCCTGAGAGCAGACGATCATAGTATTCTGCACTGCACCGTTAACTTGTGATAATAGCGAGTTTTCGCTCAGCGACGGACGCGACCGCAGCTGCAACACGTACGTGCAACATACGCGAAACCAAAGCGTGAGAAAAACTTCGGTCTGTTTCGCGAACGTTGACCATGTAGAGATCAAGTCGCTGACTACCGTTAATCAAGTCCATTCGTTACATGCAATTGTGCAAACGGGGACGTAGATATCGTTCCCATGTGTTCGGCAGTTTACACCCCTTTTACAATAGAAGTTTGAAAATTTTGAGGACATTTATCTCTTTACGTTTTCTCTCTCTCCATTGTCCTTGCTAACAGAGTTCGATGTCGTCTTCGTAGCGGACTCTGAGAGCGACGATAGCGAGACGATGACGTTCGTTCGATCAGGCGGTAGTCTGTCTCTCCCACGGGAGGTCCTCAACATAGCCAATCAGCAAAGCTCTGGTAAGTCACGTGGTCTAGCTGGTTGTTCTTCGAGTGCCGCACGAAACAAGACGAAGCAGCAATCGTGCATTTCTGTCATATGTCGGTCCTATTTTTTTATACTTCTATGTTCAGCACTTTGTACATTAAACCCTTCATGATGTTAAGTGGTGCATCTATAATATTTCTAGACAGATGATGCGATTCTTACTCTTTATCTCTGCGTGTCTCACTTTGTTGAAAGGTTAAGTTTTCTGCACCGCCAAACGGCAGGGGTTTATGTAATGTAGACTGTAAAAAAAAACATTTTTGTGCAAAAAAAACTTGGATTAAAAAAGACAAACAAGTATTTTGTTTCCTTTTCAGCCCGTGATTGACTGAAATAACTGATTACGTTAATCAAATATTCATGACATTTAAATGAGGTAATGAAAATATGAATTGTTTGAATTTATTCTACAAACATTTTCCTCTGTTCAACAGATCAGTTAGCTATATACAGAGCCAGATACCCATCGCTTGCATCCTTATATTCTGCCTTAGAAGAGGAAAGCATTTCGAGGTAAGAATCCCCCAGATCTCCCTTTTGGTTTCTAGAGTCCACAAGAAGGAACTTTACTTTTTAGCGGAGCTTACATTTTAGAGAATCTAATCAGGCGCATAAAACAAATGTGTTATAATTTCTGGATCTCAAAGTATAGTAGCTCTTTCAGTTGCTATGTCGAGTCATCAGGGAACCAGTTGAATCATAACAATTTCCATATTCAATTAATGAGAATTTCATTCAGTGACGACTATGATTTTTGTCTTCTTCTGCATTTCCGTCATATTTAACGGCCGACGAAGAAAATAATGTTTATAATGTTTATGACGTAACAACTATTCAGTCCTTATCTGTCGTATCTGTATACTTGCTTTCATGGATCTTTAGCCATTGGCTCAAGTACTGTTTCATAAAGGTTAGGATTTTTTTTTTCAGACCTTCCATCTGCAAACTTATCTTTTTTAAAATCTATGTCTTAGGATCAATACTGATGTCATGGCGACCAAGATTCTCGGTATAGACGAATCATTCTTCAAGGATCTGATCGAACCTGTTGTAGGAATTTACAAGCATCAAGAGGTAAAATTCGTTTTTATTTTTTAATTCAATGAAAGGGTTGTTAAACACTCTTTAATCCAACCTCGTCGACTTTCTCTATTATGTAGTAAATAGGTACCTTAAAGGGGTGCGTTAAGGGCCATAATTTTGACATCAAGCGAATAACATGGAAATCAATAGTTTGTATTTAAATGAGAGCTTTGTGCTGTGTGTACCATGTAATATTGTATATCTTTATTTAGCCAATATGTATGGAAATTATTTATTTAATTATTTGTATATAATTTATGGATATACTGTATATGATGGATTTTGTTTTGAAAATTAAGAACCATGTGGAAGGAAAGAAATGTAATATTGTATATATTACCATCATTGTTGTCCCTAAAATATATGATGCGTAATACGAAATTGCTTCAGCTGAAATAAGGTACTCTTCAAACCACTGCACTGAATGATGAATCTTACGTCATTCGATTGTGATTTTGTAATTATTTAAGTTTCCTCTTTTCGCAGCTTGGTGCCAATTTGAACCCGAGTTGTGTGTTCCTAGATCTCGATCAAACGTAAGTATTGCAGACAGTGTTCCCTCATTTGCCCTTCCTCTCCTTTTTGTAATTAAAAGAAATGCGTGTTGATTCTTTTTCTTCACACAACTGACGTCTCGTCATGTAATTATTTTGGAAATAGAGGAATGATTATTCATCTCTATCTTTGGTATAACAATTAACTAAGAGGGTCAGGGCCCTGTTTCATAAAACTTGATATCAATAACAAAAGCTACCTTTCTATGACAAATTTGCTCTCAGCCAATCGGATGCCACGACTTCAGTAGCTTATAACAGTTATTGTAACTTGTTATTGATAACAAATGTTATGATACAGGGCTCAGATCTGCATTGGTACTTTGGAAGTGCATAGAGACGTTTTGTCACCATGCTATAGTTTTACGGACGTTTTATCATAAAGTGATAATTCTGCGATATACAATTACAGATTATTCTTCAGGCGAGTACTATGTGTGTTGCTTCCTTGATTGTATTCTAGTCGCCAGTGAAACACGTTCTGGGACAACATTCTGGAAGACTTGCTTTGCCTGCCAGATTGGAATGCCAAGGCTCAGTCTGATAAACAGTTGCGATTAATTACAACTTTTTTGCGATCAATTTATCAATCGCAAGGATGTACATACGAGATAGGTGACTGTAAACTTGCGATCGATTGGAGGACTGCGATTGATGTGGATCAATCGCAACTCTTTATAAGACGGGGGCCAGAAATCATTAACATTCTTAACCGTTATTATAAACACGATTTTATATTGGTGTTGATAGAAGGTTTTCGATATTCGTTTTGTCATATATATTTGATGTTTATTTTGTCAACATTTTCATTGCAACAAAATCCGCAAATACTTATTAATGTGTTTGATGTTTCTAAATGATTTAATCGATATAGTTCTGGCGAAGAGTCGGACCCGTGGAAGGCGACTGGATGCGAAGTCTACGCCAGCAATGAAACCCATACGACCTGTCACTGTTTCCATCTCACTAACTTTGCAGTAATCATGGATGTCCATGGTGTTCAGGTAAAACTAAATTTATATTAAACTTTTCGGTGTCTTCTTTAATAATTAAAAAAAGAACATCACATATTCATGGTTTCATGTCTAATTTTGTCGGAATGGGAGGTAAACACACTGTACCATATCTTAAAATGTATCTGTTTTATTCGGCATATTATTAATTGTTCTGTCATATTTGTATGTTCTTTCTTAATCCTATTCCTTTGTTCATAATACAGATGCATTTTTGTGATCTCTCTCTTTTTTTTTCTTTTCACAAGTGCGCCTTGAACGTTTCAATTAAAATGGATTCGGCGTTTTACAAATCTCATATAATACAATTATTATCATTGCCACAAATTGTTACTTTTCTAACGTGAGAGCGACAACAACAAATATTTAACTATTTATCCCTACCTTGCCGTCACAAAAGTAAATCGTTAAAGCTAACAATATTGTTTATGAATAATGTACAGAGTTTTTTGGGCAGTTGTTGATGCATCTTTAATCGGTTAATTCTTATCTCTTTTTCGGGGGGGGGGGGGCGGGGGCGGGTGGATCTATGATACTAGAATTTGTTGCCGTGAAAATACTCTTATAAGAATTCTAGAAATGGCAGTGCTAATAACGCAAAATAAAGTGACGCTACACCACTCCCTTTTCCAGTGATGTGACAAAAATCTGTTGAAAAAAAAGAAAATCAATAATATGTGTTTAAAAAAGAAAGTGCCGAACTTGTTTTTGTGGTGGTGTTCATTCTTTTTACATCGACCAATAAAACACCAAAGTCAAAATATTTACTTTATTATAGAGAACAACTGTATAAATAAATTTCTATTTTCTCTTGAATGTGTTTGTTGCGTTTGCCCATTGCAGAGTAGCCTATCGAATGGCCATGAGACAGCTCTGTCTATCATATCTCAGATCGGAGGTTCTGTGTCCATCGTAGGATGTGTGACATCCGTTGCAGTATACGAGTTCTTCAGGTAGGTAGAATCTACAGAAAAAAAGAAACCGAGAAGTATCGATGTTTTATCATAACTTATTCAAAGTTATAATTAATAAAAGACACATATTTGTAAAGCTTAGATCCTCCTCTTTCATTTGATGCAACTCATATATTCAAATTGTTTGTTATCACTCATGCGTGAAATATGCATCATATGAGTTGCATCAAATGAAAAAGGAGGATCTAAGCTTTACAAATATGTGTCATTTATGAATTATAATTGTGATTAAGTTAATATGATAAAACATCGATAATTCTCGTTTTCGTTATTTCTGGGTCGCACTGTATAGTTGAGGAGGTCATGGTTGTACCCTATCCCCCATTTTCAAGTCGTGGGAAGAAAAAAAAAATCCCCTTTGGAAGTGCCATTGCCAAAATTATGAGGATGAACCTGATCAGTAAGTTTTTGATAAATATTAACGTTAGACATGTTAAAAGTGATAAATTGTCGTGAGCTTTTTCATGGTGAATGATGGTACCTGAATGGTTTCACATAAAAGTGTTGATAGATTGTCGTTGATGAAATGTGGTTGCAGCGGTTACCTACTAAAATTCAAATCTGAAAAAAATGCCAGATTCGTCACGGATGTACGAAATGCCAAAAGTTAATAACTCATCAGGCCCTGATATTATATGCCATTATGTAAAAAGAAAGGGTTGTAGTTGTCATTTATTTTTATTTCAGTTATGTTTTGATGTGGTCATTACAGATTGAAGTCAGACAGGATACGTGTTCACGAAAATCTAGGAGTGGCAATTGCAATCTCGCAGCTTATATTCCTGGTAGGGATGGAGCGAACAGATATCGTGGTAAGCAGTCAGGGTCAATATTAATTGTTCCCTATTAACAAAGTATAGAGTTTTGTCACTATTAATTACTATTATAAAATTTACGCGCTGTCGATCGATATGGCGGGAGTGCATATACAAAAAGTAAAACAGATTTTGATTTGACCTAATATAATTTGTTTTCTTTTGCATTCCATATTCAATTTTTGATAACAAAACTGAGAGGTACTTTCTGACAATAATATTTTATCATAAATAAGCAAATATACATAACAACTATTATAGTAAGAAATAAAATATAGATTGCCAAATTATCATATTTCATAAACACTAAACAGTTATTGGCAGAGAAAGCACTGCCGTTGTAAGCAAATTGCTTGATAATATGAAAAAGAATGAAGTGCTTTTCACTACATTAAAATAACAAGGTGCAAGTGCATTAGCGCCGAAAAAAAAGAAGATAAATGAAGTATATAAGATCAGATAATGAAGAAAAGTTCTGTATCTGTATGGTTTGGTCAGCAAAATGTCCTCTTCAAACACATCCACGGTAAATTTAAAATTTAAACAAAATAATTGAATTATTCTTTACCCTAACTTTGTTCCTCCCCAGTGGTTATGCAAAGCGGTTGCTATCGCTTTCCACTACGCCATCACGGCCATGTTTTGCTGGATGCTGTTAGAGGGCGTACATCTCTATGTCATGCTGGTCAAGGTGTTCGGTACAGGCAGGATGGTCAAGAAGTACTTGCTAGCTGGTTGGGGTAAGTAGGAAGCAGACAATAGGAATAGGGTACTTGTTAATTAATTTTATTGTGATTCATCACCCCCCCCCCCGAAGACGATTTAGGAATGTCGCCAGCCATTTACCGCACCAATAGGCCTTAACAGTATGCTGGTGTGTCAACGTGCCCCTCGTCTTGTTTCATAGACGCAGGCTATGTTAAGTGGAAACACACCATCCCTCGGATAGGCCGTTAAATTGAGGCCCGTGTAGAGAAGAGTCACCACCTTTGCACGTTATGAACCCACTGAACTATTCGTTTAAGAGTAGGAGAAACCCTGGTGTAGTGGTCCACCTGCACACCCCAGTACAGTACGACAATACTCTATAAAGAGGGATGTACTCAAAATAGAAGAAGAAGAAGAAGATTGTAACCAATTTTAGCCCCAGAAAACTGTTTCAGCAGTCCCCCCCAAAAAAAAGATAACACTATACGTACCCCTTGATTAAATGACGTATACAAATAATGATAAAACATTGCTACAGTACATGTCACGGGACTCCCAAAGTCCCCCCCCCCCCCAATCAACTACCAATTTCTTCGAGGTGTGTACACTTAGCAAGGGGCTTTCTATGCCCCCACTTTGTAATCAATTTGCCAATGCCTGTACAATACATTGTTTCATTTTAAAAAAAAATGAGAGACAAAAGGCTGACTAGGCTATGTATATTTTGAATATTATTCTTCAATCTGTATAATGGTTTAGATGATGAAAACAAGTACGAATTTAGTTTTGACATGTCACTGATTTAACTTCTGAATGATGTAATTTGTATTGACTTTGTTTTGATGTGTAGGCCTACTACTTCTTTTTGGAGAAATAAAAAAATTTCATTAGAAGAAAAAAAATAAACAGCCTTCTTGATATTATAAGGTAATTTTAAATATTCTTAGTCATGGTATATGTTTTACCATGCTGTTTTATTTTGTTTTCCATTTCTTAATTTTAATCCAATTGATTAATTAATTTTCTCTTTTTAAAATAGGAATTCCCTTGGTTGTTGCCGGAGTTTCAGCTGGTATCTTCTATAAAGAATACGCATTAGGCAACGTGTAAGAAATTTATTTGTATCAAGATTTTTTTCTTCAATATCTAACATTCCAAGTATGACAATTACAATAGACTTGGGCCCCGTCTTACAAAGAGTATTTGATCGCAACTTATTTGCGATTGATAACAGTCGCAACTATATACATAAGAGATAAGAGACTGCAAACTTGCGATTGATTGTAGTCAATCGCAACTTTTTATAAGACGGGGCCCTTATCTTTCCTATTTCTTTGCTCAACGCTCACTTATACAATTGTTATCGATTTCGTTAGAAGAAAGGCATATCACATGTATTTTTAGAGTATTTTGAGGCTATGAGCCCCTCCCCGCCCCCTCTCTTGCAGAGGCTGACACAGAGCCACTTACATTTTGTTAGACTTTGTTCACAACAAGAACGAATGGTTATCTCTAACAGTTTCTTTAGGATATGCACATTTAAGCGTGGTGGATTAATTTCTTCAAACGTAAAATCAATTTTTAAATATTTCCATTCTACATGGAGCACTTATCACGAAATCTGTTTGCCTATATGATGGGGTATTGATCTTACACACACTATCATGCTGGTATAATGTTTATCATGTTATCTGTGTTTACCAACCGGCCACGAGTTGAAAGTTAGACCTTATTTATACTTCTCAAAAAATTCTTGGTGATCAATCAATTAATCAGACAACTTGATGACGTTCTTAATTTTCCTCTTACTTGCTCTAGGTGTTGGATGTCGACCAGAGCTATGCTCATCTCCTTCATACCAACGGTGGCTATCGTGATTGTAGTGAGTATTGAACCTCTGACCTGCATTAAGTCACATTGAATAATTATTATGATTATAATAATTAAGGGGAAGCCCAAGCGACACATATCTGGTTTCAAAATGCTACACAAGTCAGATGACAATAATTATTATTTTGTTCCTTCTTTCTTGATAAATTATGATTTAGCAATGCAATCATTTGAGTAAAAAATGAGTATATTTATTTTTGTCATTATATTCAAATAAAGACAAAAATATAGTAATGTTATCAAAATAATGAAGAGCTACAGTCATGTTGTGAATTTGGTTTTGAATAATATTATAGTCGGATCATTTTTAGCCAAGGCTTTGCAATGTGTCCTAAGTTGTCTGCAAAGATTTATACAAAATATTGATGTCTCATAGATTGCAGGTGATTATAGCTTGTTTTAAAAGAGGTCTTAATAGTCCTAAAAAGTCATAAAAGAGATCCATAATGAGCCGAGTAACAATGTAATAAATGAGAGAAGAGAATTTAGTACCCAGTGGTGTTAGAGGGAAGAATGAGCGGGCGGGGGCTGAAAGCCCCTAAATTTATCTATGGGCACATTTGTGGGGACATTAGAGACTTATGTCAAATCGCAAACATAATATATACTGATCTTATGAGCTTCAACTTTCAGCATTGTATTCGTACCACATTAGGGATCTAAATCATATCTGCACTAGTTTGGCCAGGAGGGATTAGACGTCCCTGCATGGTCACTGAAAAGTGGTTATCTCATCAAATCAGCTTTCAATTGACATAAGAAAAAGGGGACCATGGGGGACCAACAGTCACCGATTAGGCATTGTTTGATATATAGAGGGCGCAGTAGCTACAAGTAGTGCAGTGGGGCTAAAAGAACAGTTATTACACTGTATTACATTCCTTCTTTTGTTTGCAGGTGAACACTGCTTTCTTGATAATGGTCCTACATGTCATGATGCGTTCCATGTCAGCCAAGTATAAGAGCAGAGTCTCTAGCAACACATCACAAGTCAAGTAAGTTTACGACCGCCGGCTCAGTGGAGTAGCTACGGTAAGGGGCTGATAAGAAGGGGGGGGGGGGGGCACGGAAAAAATCATAGAAAAATGAAATACAACTGTCGTTTTTTGTATATACATTTGTAGTAAAACGACAGAGAAAGAGAGAGAGAGAAAGAGAGAGAGTAAGTGAGAGAGAGAGAGAGAGAGAGAGAGAGAGGATTTGAACGAAGAGCTTCACAATTCTATGTACTTGTCCTTTTTTTTCTGCCAAGGTCTGGATTGAAAGCGGCCGCCATCTTGTTGCCTCTGCTTGGTCTCACCTGGGTGTTCGGCTTTCTCTCGGTGAACGCTCGGACTCTCGTCTTCACCTACATGTTCGCTATTCTCAACTCGTTCCAGGTGAGCTTTTCAAGTTAAAATATACACTCATAGTGGCGTATCCATATCAAGTAGCTACTATTATTATTATTATTAGTAAAGGGCGTAGCCCGGCCGGCTTGCATGCCCCCAAAGAAAAATACCAAAAAAACGTTCATTTTCACCTACAATATTCCCAATCCTCAAGTCA